>NJDD01003414.1:500932-515945 GCA_002245505.1 Calephelis nemesis
AGCTAGTATGTATATATAGCTATAAGACTAATCTGCATTGTTTGTACCTTATTATTTATTTACCACTTTCGTTTTCCGATCTGTAGAGCAAGATGTCACTTGGGCATGACAAATTATCATCTAAGTCTATGGTATCTATATCAGGAACGTGTTAGTTACTGTAAAGTTATTCGTCCGTTTTTTAGTGTCATTTTTGTGTTTTTTATGCAAGAGAGTGGCGAACTTATAGACAGCTCTCCTGATCGTAAGAGTTAATCTCAACCTATGGACACTATAGATATTGTAGATGTGTCGTTGTCCTATGGCCAACGTGTTAGACCAATAATTGTGCAAGTCTACCCACTCCTGTATCTTCCTGACCGGAATTTAAGACTATCACTATGATGGCAGGAGTAGCCAAGTCTGTGGATTCTTCCCGGATGAGTTGCAGTTATACTGTACTATCAGTAGCATTGCTGGTAATGACTCTTTCAATTTCGTTTAATTTAACAAGGCAGTTTTTTAAGGCAAATGATCATGGGAGAACCGGAGTAACACGAGGAAATATATATTCTATAACAGAGGCCACCGAAAATATTTCATACAAAAAGTTGCAAAGATGACCAAATAAGTTTTGGCTTGTAAAAAAGATATCAGATCTCATGTAGAGCCAAACTTCTGAATCGACACGGCCTAACTCTACCGACCCTAAATTCACAAATTATACATGTCAGTAAATATATATATATATACTTGTAGATAAAGCAGTGATAATCTTACGTAAATATATTAAAGTTTAAATTTCAGTTTTATGATATTATTCATCATATTCATAAGTCTTACGTTGCCTGAAGGTGCAAAGCTATTTAATTAAAACTAGCTAATGACAGTCGTGAAAACAAAGAAATAAATGATAGACACCATTAAGGCTGTGGTTAGGGTTGTAACAAAAATTTATAATATTTTATTTAAAAAAAATATACTTACTAGATTCATAAAATCTAGTACCTATGCAAAAAAAGTTATTATTTAAACAAAATATATTTATTAAATGAGATATTTATTTTTTATTGTAATGACCCCAATGTAATGAGAAGACACATACGTAAACAGCACTTTGTTAAAAAAGACATACAAAACTTGACGAATGTGATAATTAACACTCGTTACTTGTCTTTAAACTTGACGTAAGGATACGATAAATATTTAAAACAAATGCTCAAATTACTCGAAAAACATTTAAAACATTTTATTAAGAAAAAAATATATGTTTATTTGTTAAAAAAATTGGTAACCCTAGCCGTTCTATTGCCCAATATTAATATTTTCAACGAGACTTGCGGTGTGGGGTTTTATTCAGGAAAATTGCAGTTAGAGAGATCTTATTAATGAACGTCCCAGGATCCTTTGTCCGGCACCGGAGCATTTCCTGCACAATCGGTCTGACACCAAGTAATTAGAGAGAAAAATTCGTCACTCCATCGTCTCCGTATTTTAACATTCCGGATATAAGTTTGAAACCACCTAATCTATACCAAAGTCAGAGTAGTTTTTTGATGACAAATGTTTATATTGAAGATGGATGGCTATCAAAACCCGAGTGAAATTTATAGTGTGCTTAAGTGACGATCTTATTCACATTAAAGAAAGAAAGAAAGAAAGTATCTTCACGCCCATATCCCCGAAGGATGAGGCAGAGGTACAACCAGGACACCCACGATTCGTCGAAGAAACTAAGTCCGACAATGTGATAGGTGGTAAGCCTATCGCCAACCGGGCACATATCCAATCCCGAGTAACATTTTTTTTTTATTAGAATATTGGAAATACCAAATTTTCTTTTTGTTGCCCGACCTGGGATTCGAACCCGGAATCTCGTGCACTCAATTCCAATACCCGAAACGCTAGACCACATAGACGATTATTGACATTAAGGCATCGGTATCTTGTTCGGTGTTGACAACATGATGCCTTAGGTTTGGTACGGATTTAATCACAAAACTTAAAATGTATTTTTCTAAAATGATAACACTGGACTGGATAAAAGCTCGGTTGGGGATTGGTTTTTTTTCTATTTCTATTGGTATAGTCAAGGTAGTTTTACTTTACTTAATTTTATGTTGACTTCTTTTTATCTTTGTTTGGGGATACATGGGGATAGGTTGGCAACGTCTATCATATTATGGGATTAAAATTGCCTTCGGCTAATTGTGAGTACTCTGTTTGTATCACTACCTGCCTTTTCGGGGACAAGACTGTGAACAAAACTACTGTCACTTTATGTCATTGTTTACGAAAAGGAGTCAAACTGCTCATTGCCGTCAATAGACATACCACAAGTATCGAATATGTATTATCCAAGGCTTGCCATCTATCACATTATAGAACTTTGTAGCTTCAGCTTTGTAACTCGGGTTCGATTCCCGACGGGGGCAGGCATTTGAGTGATGAACATTTAGATGTCTGCATTTTCCGGGTCTGGGTGTTTATTAAATTTATTCTGGTATCTATTTAAGTATGTCTATGTATAAGAAACGTTGACTAACACAAGTATATAATTTGCTTACTTTGGGGTTAGATTCAATTTGTCCAGGGATTTTTATTATTTATTTATTTATTCAGCTAGTCTTAGGTGCCCTGGATGCATATCTGCCTACCTTTTCAAAAACATGGGCGTGAAGATATTTTATTACCAAAATAAAATGAGGAAGTGACTATACTGCTTTTCTCTACAATAACTAGGAAACCCTAGGTATATAATTAAAGAAGGAAGATTAGAAATTATGGAAAAGAATATTTAGTTTTCTTAATGAGATCAATTAGCACAGACGCAGGTCGCTATAAAATAAATCCCGCAAACGAAGTACTGGAATTGTGTTCATTAATATTTATTAAATCCAATTTTAAACGATGCTGAAATTAAGAAGTGATTATTCTAATGCGGTACCCTTTTAATATTACAGTCTCTCTTTAAGTACAAACTTCAGTACTTTAACTTTGTATTATAAAATACGGGAAAACATATTTCACGGTCGGATTATGGCTTAAAATGTTTATTTGTTGTTATATTTAGATTTTGTTTATAAAAGACATTAAAATTAGTTTTGAAATACACTAAAATAGATACCAGAATAAATTTTATAAGGATACCTAGATTCAAAAATGCAAGCATATAAATGTTGATCGCACAAATATCTGCTCCCATCAAAATCGAACCAGAGCTTCGCGGTCGGCCGGTGTAGTTAGGCGTGTACGCTAACTCTACGACCAACGAGACAGTTGAACTTTGGTTGATAATTTGCAAAACAAAGAGATTTAATAAAATAAACGAGTATCGAATGAGAGTATCAAATAATAAAAAAAGTAATCCCTGGACAAGTTAAACAATTTGAATCTAACCCCAAAGTAAGCAAATTATATGCTTGTGTTATGTGTGTTAGCCAACGATGCTAATACACAGAAATACTTAAATAGATACTAGAATAAATTTAATAAACACCCAGACCCGGAAATGCAGACATTTAAATGTTCATCACACAAATGCCTGCCCCCGTCGGGAATCGAACCCGAGCCTTGCGGTTGATCGGTTCGGTTAGGCGTGTACGCTAGCCTCTCGACCAACGAGGCGGTTAAAAAATAGAAGTAATTTATGAGAACAATGTACACCAACATAATCACTCAATTAAACGATGCCATTATTTAAATAAAACCGAGAATATTTTTTTGACAAAGAGACAACTAGACTAAATACTCCAACTCGTTTGCAAAACCGAACGGACAACAACTAGCTTCTCCCGCGAATTTCGTTCCGCCCTTTCAGTTAGTACGGGAAAAATTAAAATGCTTCTTTTTCCAGTTTTCTCACAATAGAACAGGATTAAAATTATCCTATGTCCTTCTCCCGGTTCTAAGCTAGCTCCTCAACAACTTTTAGTCAAATCGGTTCAGCCGTTCTTGAGTTATAATTAGTGTAACTAACATCACTTTATTTTACATAACATATAGAATTTCAATTTTCTTGCAGATGATTCCTTTCCTACTCTGAGTCCACAATCACTCAGGTCATACTTTTTTCAAAAAGTTATAAATTAATAATGCGCTCATTTGGTGACCTAGTATCTGGAATAATCAGCTAATACTATAAATACAATCTATAACTTGACTTATTTGATGTTTTTTTCAAACATTTACAGGGACGACGACGGGACGAGGGATTTTCTAGGTATACGATTTTCAAGCTAACTTCTTTTGGGGGTTCGAGTTCGAAAGATTTACAGCGTTTTGATCTTTGATATACTCTTTTCTCCTTATTAATAAACTAAATAGTACTCCAAGGTTCAACTCGGTATTAAACCTTATTACACTGGGATACAGACAAAAACATCAGCCAAACTTTTCTCTTACTTTAGTCTTAGTTTATTAATATGACAATATGTGCTATAATCTTTCAACATTTTTTTACGAGATTTAAACAACTGGCAGTTGAAAGATGTTAAAATACAACTAATTCAAGAAACTAGTTTACAGAATTCATTAAAATGTTGGTGCTCATAATAACAGTAATATTAGAAATAATTTTAAATTAACAATAACACGAATGTTTTTTACTCAATGCACGTTAGTCTATGGACGTTCCGGTTTGTAAGCTAGCACGATGACCCTATATCATTTTTGTAGGTACAAGGCATAGACGAAAGCGATTTAAGATTTATTCAAGCGACAGGCATTTCATCCCCAGCATTATTCAACACATTCTCTTACAACTAGAAATCTGTTATTTTCTTCCAATTCCATTAAAATAGAAAATTTACTAATCCCATTTTTTTAGCTTTTGAGTCCCAATTTTTTTAACTCTTTTATAGTTTTCACTGAAAATAGGTATGGTTTAGCTATAAATTTAAAGGGCCTAAATTTTAAATAATACGTTGAAGGTATTTTTAATGTGAAGAAATGGATGTGTCGTCGTTATCAGTTTGTAACAAAAGTTATTAAATATAAATTTATTTCGATGTTTTATTTTAAACTAGCTGCGCCCCACGGTTTCACCCGCGTAAGTCCCAATCCCGCGGGAACTCCGGGATAAAAAGTAGCCTATATGTTATTCTGGGTCTTCAGCTACCTACATACCAAATTTCATCGTAATCGGCATTGTAGTTTTTGCGTGAAAGAGTAACAAACATCCATACATCCATACATACAAACTTTCGCATTTATAATATTATAATAGGATTAGGTTAATTTTAAATTTAGTTTTAAAGATAATCTAGTTGTTTGTCTGCCAGATAGCATCAGGGTTTGATTATTATACCATTTACAGACCTATTCTTGACAGCAAGCTACAATCACCACTAAAACTTACACCAATAAAGGGCAACATCAACGAAAAGCGCATTAGAAAATTTTGTGTAATTTTTATACTTCAATTTTATGGTGGAAGTATAAGTATAAGTGAGTATTATTTTAATAAAAGTCAGTTTGTAAAATGTAGAGTTGAGTAAAGGTAATATTGTTTGCGTGAGTTTTATTTCGCATTTAATTTATAAATTTTAATTCACTACAAGGATACCAAAAGTAATAATTAAAATATTATGAAATAGATAGGAATAAAGCTTTAAGGAAACAAAGCCAAAACTATTTTCTACAATTACAAGTTTCAATGAAGCATTTTAAGTGGACGAAAAGTTTCAACGATAAAACATTTTAGGTGGACGAGATAATTAAAATTTCATATAAAACTGAACTCTGTTATAATAAAACCAATTCATCTGACAGTCGCCAGATCAGAGACGATTGGCTCTTGAGCGCTGAGCCTCGAGCACTTTAGCAGAAAATATAATGATGTCTTGACCAAAGAAAAAATAAAATCTTCGAGTACGTTCAAGAAATGACACTTATAACATGAATTAAATTTAAATTCGTTTGAAGCGAGGAATCTAATAAGTATATATTCTATTTTATGAAGACTTAGTATGTTTAAAAATAACCATTCCATTACCGTTATATTTTATATCAGTTAATAGTTTACCGCCGGCTCTTATGCTCAGTCATCTATACACGTAGTTAAAAGAACTAGGGGCCTCTCGAAGTTCATGGTATATGCTAAGAGAACATGGATATAAGATTTTTATTTATTCTCGTTAAGATTTTGTTTCTTTTAAAATTGCTTTTTATTTTACTTGTTTGTGTTCAAGCTTATTATTTAAAAGCTGTTTATAGAGCTTTATCTGTTTTTACAACTTAATTTTGTATATAATTAATTATTTCGAAACACTTTGAAAAGCTTTCATTATAGGCATGGATTTTAGTAAGATTTCAGCACTTTTTATTAAAAAATAAATAAAAAAACTTAAAATAAAACCGATTGTAGGAATTTTAATGATATTTATTAATGAGAATCCTTAATGTAATAAAAATTTCCAGTAATTTGAGTTTTGTGTGATTTTTACATAGTATAAAAAAAGTCGCGTTTTCCTAAGTCAATTTGTACGCTTAGATCTTTTAAACTGCGCAACGGATTTTGATGCGTTTTTTTTTATAAAAAGAATAGGTGTTTAAAGAGGAAGGTTTGTATGTATATTTCATACTCATCCGAAGCCGAGGCGGGCCGCTAGTTTTAATAAATTCATTGCGAGAGATACTAAAAGAACTAATTTTGTAAAACTTTTATAAAATTTCTTGATTATTATGGTCTTCGTGTTTTGGTTAAGATACATTTTAAGAAGTTGGTTTGCTACAATATGCAATATAAACTTATTTTACTTTTAGATTTGAATCAAGCTTCTAAAGAGGTTGTTTTCCCAGAACTTTTCTTACAATTTGATTTGAATTTTTATTTATCTGTAGCATCTTATGGCCGCTCTCATAAATGTCAATTAACATTTAATCTATGATTAAGTAACAATGTTGCATGAAAAATTTCCACTTTGGTAATTGAAGTCTAACCAAATAAATTAGAAATAATTACCTATAAAAAGCGAAGATCCTAATACTTTTTTTTAAATGAATATACATTTGAAATTTCATATTATACTACTTGCAATTAATTTTTAATTTTGTAACATTACGTTACGTAATATATACTTCATGCGAAACAGTAGCTACAAATCTCCTTCAAACCGCCTCGACGATCGAGGGGCTAGCGTACACGCCTAACTACTCCGGCCAACCGCGTGGTTTGGGTTCGATTCCGGACGGGGGCAGGCATTCTTGTGATGAACATTTAAATGTCTGCATTATGCATGCAGCATGCATCCATAATGCATTAGATTCAATTTGTATAACATGTCCAGGGATAAAAAAACCTACTACAATTTCTATTTAAAAAGATAATGTTGAGTGTTGACTAATACGAGTAGCATTTCCGGGTCCGGGTGTTTATTAAATTTATTCTAGTATCTATTTAAGTATTTCTATGTATTAGTATCGTTGAATAATACTTACAACACAGGAACAAAAAAATCTAATAAAGTAAACGAAATGTAAAGTATCTTCACGCCAATATCCCCGAAGACATAGGCAGAGGCACAACCATTTACGACTAGCCGAAGACATCAAGTCCCACAATGTGATAGGAGGCATCCGCCAATCGGGCACATATCCAATCGCGAGCAATATTTTTTTTAATAGAAAATTGGAAAAAACAAATGTTCTTTTTGAATAACTGAAACGCTAGACGACAGAGGCGATTACTAAAATTTCTAATTAAAAGATAATGTTGAATGTTGACTAATAGCATTTCATGCAGCGGATCAGTTTTTGTGATGGTTAAATCTGAATTAATACACTCGTTAGCAGTTTGAATGCAATTAACTGCATACTTGTTTCGAATACCGTTTCGCGCGGTCGAACCGAGCGGCTTTCCAGCGACATTGCAGGAAAACTGATATAATGATTCACCAGTCACGATGTATGACCGAGGCATGTTTTTTAAATAAAAATAGAGAAGTCATTTTTGCGCTTTTTATATCTCTTTGAAGTACAGTAACAATAATTAAAATCGGCGAATATACACCATAGGTTTGATTCAATGGAAACTATTCAGTCATGGATTGAAAGGAAGAAATATTTCAAGTTTTTTGAAATAGAAAAATACATTTCGCATATTGTTGAATTATTAATGCAATAAATCAGTTGTGTTTAATTTTAATTTTTTAGAAGGAAAATGTACTAAAAATAAGGGTGTTATTAAGAGAGTTGGAATTTAATAAAAATATAGAATTTTATGAAATAGAAAACTACATATCGCTTATTGTTGCAATTATTGACGTAATAAATCAGTTGTGTTTAATTTTAAATGTTTACCAGGAAAATGTGCTAAAAATCAGGTGGTATTAAGAGAGCTAGAATTTTATAAAAATTTTTAGAATTTGATAAAATATAAAACTAGATATCGCTTATTGTTGCAATTATTGATGAAATAAATCAGGTGCATTTAATGTTAAAAAATGTAGCAGGAAAATGTGATAAAAATAAGGGTGGCTTTAAGTAGCTAGAATTTGTGCTGATCCTTTTATATCAAATCACTGAAAATTTAAACTACATTATTTTTGCTAGCTCTACTTGTAACATAAACGATAGAGCTGTTTGTAAATTTGAGTATTTGAAATTTAAAGACACTTAAACAAGCTTTTTTGTTGACTCAATATCACTTACAATAGTGGTTACTAATTATTACGAGTTAAAGTCAACATTGGTGTTACTATAGTTCTTTTTAGATTAAATTTAAGTTAAATTGTATTTTGGTCTACATTTTTTGAACCAATAATCAGTAAATATAGTTAATAGTGATATTTGATGATCTAGATTTTTTACATCTTTTTCCTCGCAATTTTACCATTCATATTTCCATAATTAGAATCTTATTAGGGAATTTTCACTTCACATCTCATTTCATTTATAATTCGAGTGGTAGAGTTATTTCTTATCAAGATTTTAACACTAAATCAATCGGTACTCAAACAATCAGTATATTATAAGTTTTGACTATAACTATAAGTTTAAAGTTAAACTCTAGTCAGTTACTAATCTTAACCTTTCTTACGTTGGTTCACTTACCATTCGTACAGTAGAGTTGTTTACTAAACTGGTTTTATAGTCAATACTTACAATTCGAACGGGTTGAGTGTTTACTTAACCGAATCCTTTTAGATATTTCAATGATAACTAAAATTGTAGAGTTGTTAGATGCACTAAATTTTTGTACTTATTAGAATCTTCTTAGATATTCCAATGGTAATTCAAGTGGTAGAGTGGTTAGATAAACTGAATTTTTGTACTTATTAGAATCCTCTTAGATATTACAATGATAATTCAAGTGGTAGAGTGGTTAGATGCACTGAATATTTGTACTTATTAGAATCCTCTTAGATATTCCAATGGTAATTCAAGTGGTAGAGTGGTTAGATGCACTGAATTTCTGTATTTATTAGAATCCTCTTTGATATTCCAATGATTATTCGATTTGTAGAGTGGTTAGATGCACTGAATTTTTGTACTTATTAGAATCCTCTTAGATTTCCGAATGGTACTCGTAATTCTAGTGGTAGAGTGGTTAGATGCACTAAATTTTTGTACTTATTAGAATCCTCTTCGACTTTCTCATGATAATTCAAAAGGTAGCGTTGTTAGATGCACTGAATTTTCGATATTATTTAAATCGTAATTCGAATCGTAGAACTGTTATTGACTGACTCCAAAAAGAAGAAATTATCGATCCTACTTTAGGCTTTTTTATTTCGTTTTGTATGATTGTTAAGCTGTTATGCAGTCTATAACAAACTGATTTTAAAGATTAGGTTTTGACAGGGTAGTTCATAATTCCGAGATGGTATTATTACAATTTTTTCATACGACTAGTGGTTTATACGTGATAATAATGCGTTTTTGTTTATATTGACGACATCATATTCTAATCAGTAGCTGTATTTCTAAATCACGATGTGTTTATGAAATAATCGGAAACATACATACTCCAGCAGTTTTACCGCGTTTAAATTATATTAATCTAAGTCTTTGTGACATTATTTCGCTTTTTTTAATATTATAGGAAGGCAAACAAACAGGCGGATTTGCTAATGGTAAGAAATTCACGCCGCCTAGAGACACCAAAGATGTTAATGATGCGTTGCCAACCTGAGGTCAGGATGTTAGGTCTCGAGTAAAAGTAAGATTACCGGCTACTTTACCCTCCGGACCGAAATACTTCATGACGTTATGGCGGCAGGAATAGGTAAAGCGGTGGTACCAATCCGGGCGAGTCGCTGCGAAACTCTACCACCTAGTCAGATGTCACGGTGTTAGCGACGATAAGCCTATGCTCGCTTTTTACGTGCTGCCTGGCAAGAAAGGCAGATGGTCTATTCTGCAAAGGATCCCGGGCCAACACGGGGAAAAAAACAAAGAAAAAAATCTTTCTTTACAAAAAAGAGTTTGCATTTAATTAAAATATCATAATTCTACAGAGGACTTTGACAACACTTGACTTGATTTTAGATATTTTCATTGCAATTTTAGAGGTAGAGATTGAAATGCAGTTTTTAATTGTCGTTGAATGAATCAATGAAAAATCCTTATTTAGTACAATTGAAATTACGTAGATTTGAAATATGCACTAAAACCATTTTAACGTTTCATTTACAAATTTAACGGTAGAGTTATTTACTGATAGAAGTCTTGCCTTATTTTCAAAAAGCGGTAGAAGTTTTGCCTTTAACATAAAATATGCAAAATAAATATTATTTATTTATCTACTATCATCTATAAACATTTTTACAACCATACAGTTAACCCAATAATAAATTATTTTCTAACATTTGTTAAGAATTAGTTGCTCCGGCGAACTTCGTTTCACCCACTTAGTTATATGGAAAATTAACAACAAAACATTTCCTCCTAGTCGAATGTAATTCATATATAGTAAAGTATCTTGTGATGTGTATGTCTGCATTTACATTTTGATGTCTGCATTTCCGGGTCTGGGTGTTTATTAAATGTATTCTGGTATTTATTTAAGTATTTCTATGTATTAGTATCGTTGACTAACACCCATAACACAAGCATATAATTTGCTTACTTTGGGGTTAGATCCAATTTGTGTGACTTGTCCAGAGATAACACGACTTTCTTTTATATCACGTTGGTTTTAAGTTCTATAATTATAACATTAAGTTATTTTTAGATAAAATGAAGACTTTGTAACAAATTTGTATTAATTTAAACATAAATTCGAAGCATGAAATGCTCTAATAAATTTTACGTAAAATAAATATGAAATTCTGTTTTGAAAATTGTTTAGCTTTCAAAGCATGGGGTTTAAAGTTGGATATTGATTTTTAGATAAATTGAAAGATACGAATAGTGTGCCCTACTAAAACTGATCAAACACGCATGCTATTCCAATATTCCTGACATACGGGTTATGACTCTAATAACAGGGTATAAACCTATATGGGTTGGCGATGATACTAATATTTGTAAGTCGAAATGCAAATTACCTGGTACGTACCGAAAGTAGTGCTTAAAGGGAAGCCATACCTCGTACTGAAACTACTGTTTAAAGTTAAGCTACGCCTTTGGTATTTAATTTGCTTGTTGACAAATAATGTTTAAATGTTAGCCATTTTGGCGCTGTTATGGTAACTGCAAGCAAATCCTATTAATATTATAAACTAGCTGTCCCTGCGAACTTCGTTTCACGCGTTCAGCATGGGAAGTAATAAAGTACTATTTTTCCCATTTTTCCTGCAATTTTCCCGGTTTTTCTCTTCATAAGAACCTTCTCCTGATAATACCTAACACAAACATAAAAGATTTAGCCAAACCGGTTCAGTCGTTCAGAAGAACATTTAGCAATTCATTTTTATGTTATAGATGCGAAAGTTTGTATGTTTGTTTGTTACTCCTACACGCAAAAACTGCTAAACCAATTTTCTTAAAATTTGGCACGCACATAGAGAGTAAATTGAATTAACACATAGAATAGTTTTTATCCCGAAAAAATGTTCCTGTGTTAACTACGCGGGCAACAGTTACTAATACATAAAAATCAGGAGCTATTTGTTTATTAATCAGCATATTTTCTACTTGAGGAATACCAAAAACGGTATAAGTATAAATAATTTTAAATAAAAAATTAAACAAATCGGTTATTTCGATAAATTGATTATTTCGATGACACTGTATTTTAATTAGTAATATTCTAGGCGCGGAAGTTTTCTACCAAATCTTTGAGAACTTGTATTTCATATGCTAATAGATATACCTATTTATAATTTATTCGCCCCACTGATCGCCATTTCTAGTTGGAAATGCGGTTCGGGGTCTGGATATTCACAAAACCGTTATTTTATGAACAAACAAGTCGAGTTGAGCGACAAAAATGAATAATATTCTAGAATCATGTAGTTATGTTATGAAAATATGCAAGTATTTCAAGTAATTATGAATATTTTGCAATTATATTTTATTTTTACTTAAAATCATATCTAAAATTTGCATCCAGGCTAACCCAAATGTTACGTTGCATGTTATATATTTTCAAACACACATAAATTTTTGGTTTTTTAGTTGGGTATTTATAGGGGGTTAAGAGTCTCCAAAACCAGTATTTTTATGAAAAAAATCATGAATGGAAGAAGAAGCTAGGCAGGTCTATAAGATCATATTCGGTAATCTATAATCTTTACCTACCTAGTAAGGGGCTTGTGAAAATTTTATGTATATATATTTATAACTTAAAACATTTTCGCAGTAGTAGCATAGTAATGTACATTCATGACAATATTTTTTTACATAAACGAAAAAAAAATACAAAAGTAAGTCATTTTTGCGATAAGAATCTGTTGTTATTTTCAAAAAATTACGTTTTATCAACTTTATCACCATTTAAAGCGACATTTTTTCTAATCACTTTAGTCTCGGTTTTTTTATACTCACAACCGTTTTAAGTTGATTGACAAGTGTGTTTATTAGGTTTGTACCGTTATTATTCAAACTTAGGCAAGTTTTACGAAAATATTTAGGTAAGAATAAACTTAGAGCTGTTGTAGGAACTTTTGAGATTACAGCCTAGAATATCCCAGTACTCAAGAGGACACCTTACCCTACATTATTTTTAGATCCCTTGTTAACCCTCCAACGTCTCATTTTATTCGGTGTTGTATATGAAGTTAAGAATACTATAGAACTACTGGCATAATGAAAAATTAAAAGTAAGTAGATACTTTCTTCTGCAACAATTTTTAAGTTGTAATTGTTTATGATTTGTTTGTGTATTACAGGTACCGTTGTTCTAATGTATTTCTTTTCTCACTTTTTTCAAAAGTCTTAATTAAGAAAACTACTCATTACTGTTCTAAAAATTTTTACGCTTCACAGGTAATAAATAACTTTCTTTTTTATTTTATAGGTAAATATAAATATAAATCTTTTGACAATAATTGTAAATGGTCATATCCTTAAAAATAAAGTTTTGAAGTTTCCTTTTCTTGATTTGGTAGAAAATATAAAGGACCTAGGTAACTTTAACGAAATAAAATGAATTTTGTTTTAGCGATATGTTAAATGAAAATCTTCAAAGAGATAATATTACCTAATTCTGATTTGTTTTAATTCAGTTGCAAAATACTTTTACTATTTAACTGTACTATGTACACCACGTGTAATATTTTTATTATTTAAAATTTTATGTTTTAGAGAATAATACTAGTATCACAAACAATTACAAAAAACAGAGCGAAGAGATAAGTACATACGTCGATGCGAACGGTGAACACAGAACGGTGAATTTTTTTTAGTTTTCCAACAGTGGAAAATTTCCAATATAACTAATAAAGTGGACAAGTTAAACACAAAAATAAAAGACAGTTAATTACATTTATACGTAAATAAACATAAAAATAATATACACACTACCTTTGACGGAAAGGCCTTAATGAGAAAACTTTGATGCGACTTTCATTTTAAGTCAAACTTCTGTCATCAGCGTTTACTTTCATGGCTGAGGTGCCAGCAGGCGGTGGTACCATGAAAATAAGATAATGACCTCGTTTGAAATATAAACAAAAGTTTATTTAGTTATTGGAAGATACTCCGTACCTACGCTTACTTCGGCCTACGCTTTTCTTTCGACGATTATTTCAAATGGTAATGTGAAGAAGTTTTGCTGCGTCTCGCAAATACCGATAAAATTAATTGAAGTATTTAATACCGTAAAGTCTAGCGCTTTGAAGAAGTTATAATGAAACCAAGAAGTTACAGAATGTTCAAGTTTTATTAAAAACCCGATGTTTGTTAACAAAAAAATATTTTAATAAACGTTTTCTTTCTGCTTGCTGTTTTAATTTATTTTCTTTCTTTAATGTTTTATAATTTCAAAATAAAACTGCGAGTTATAAAAGATAATTGGAATGTAAACAATGTTGTGTTTACTTCATTTTCACTTACGTCATAACTATTTCGCTCATTAAATAAACATAACTACTAAGAAATATAATTAATAAACTAAACATAAGTAAAAAACAGTGTCGAATATAGATTAAAAAATAGATTCAAAGAAAAAGCACAAAGTTTAGTCAATATTAAAAAGTAAATGACAACAGGGAAACATTCCTATGTTCAAACACGGTTTAGATTTGAATGAGTCCGTGAAATCGTTTATTTATTCAGGTTTGTGTGCAAGGTGTGACAGCAGCGCGGTGTTCACCGTATGGAAACGGAGATAGCATCTCTACACATTAATATTATAGTTGAGAGAGTTGATATCTGGAGCGTTTTCGCAAGTTCACGAAGTAGAGCTTCGCAACACAAAGTTATCGGTCGCGTGCATGCAGATAAGGCGGGAAACTATACTCACCATGTTAGAGAGCAGCAAACGTTGATGTTTAGCGAGCTGGGAGTCTAAGGTTTGGAGCGGGAAGGCTAACGGCAGTGGGAGAGGGAGCGGCAGTGGAAGCGGCTGAGGGTGCTGCAAGTACAGCGGCGGGCAGCAGGCGCACGGCGTCGCGTAGGACACGCAACCAAGCTGCGGCGGGAACAG
>NJDD01003416.1:0-31470 GCA_002245505.1 Calephelis nemesis
AATATTTTTTTATTTTTAAGTGTAACAGTATTTATGGCCAGACTAAGTATTTCAAATGAACTGAAGTAATGTGTGATAATAATATTTTTAGTATGTAGGAAACAAAACTGATTAAATTTCTTTGACAAAACTTTTTTTTTATTGGTAACTATTCCAGTATAGAAGAATACATAATAATCATTTCCGCATTATAAAGATTTTTGCGAGTTTTGCTGACAAATTATGAATTACAAACATAATATTAAATAAAAATTTTAATTCATATACATGGCCATATATTAGCCGCCTCATTGGCCGACGGACTAGCTTACATACAGTCTAACTCTTTCGGTAAACCTAGCACCCATTACAATAGATGTACAATTTGTGTAATTTGTTCAGTGATATTTATTTATTTCTTTTTATTTATTTTCACTCATTATCTTGCCAAATACTACTTAAAAATAGATTTAGGTTTTGCAGATCTACTACTTCAAAGTTGATGATTTCATAAATTTGACTTCCCCGTGTTGGTCCGGGCTCCTTTGTAGAATAGACCATCTACCTTCTCGTGCCAGGCAGCTCGTAAAAGGCGAGCATAGGCTTGCCGTCACTAACACTGTGATATCTGACTAGGTAGAGTTTCGCAGCGACTCCCCCGGATTGGTAACACCGCCTTACCTATTCCTGCCGCCATAACGTCATGACGTGTCCCGGTTCGGAAGGTAAGGTAGCCGGTAAACTTACTTTTGCACGAGGCCTAACATCCCGGCCTCTGGTTGGCAACGCACCATTATTACCTTTGGTGTCTCTAGGCGGCGGGAATTTCTTACCATCAGGAAATCCGTCTGCTTGTTTGTCTTCCAAAAAAAATAATTTTGGAGTCGATGCCACTTCCTCTCAGGGATGTACTGTTTTTGTTTAAATAAAGTTTGGTAGTAGGCACACTGAGTTTCCAAGAAATTTTTGCCCGATTTTGGAGAGGCATTTATGATGAAGTTGTAAGACTGTATTTTTGTGTTATTATATAATATTATTATTACGTTTGAATCGATAAAGGTATTTTATAGTTATTTTGATAAAACTTTAAGAAATATTGCTCTATACTTTTTTTCTGAAATTCGTAACTTTTCGACGTATCCGCGAGTGAAAATTTTTAACTAAATTTTCAGATTTTATCAAGGAAAACTAAAAACAATAAATCTTTTATGAAAACACAGTCAATAATCAAAATACAGCTCTTAAAAACAGTAAAATATTTGAATTAGGTGGCTATAAACCTAACACAAACGTAAAAGCTTATTAAAAGTGTACTGTTATTTGTCGAATACAAAATAATATTTATTATAAACAAAAGAACTTTTGAACTTCCGTATCTTCAAAATAACTTTTTAGTTCTTTTTGATTTGGCGTCTATGGCCATTACTATTTTTTTTTAAATACATTCATCGTATAGACAATGTTATTGCAAATATCTTTATTATGGTATTTCATACAAATAAGATTGGATTGGATTGAATCTTGCTTCAGTTTTATAAAACCTTCTAGGTGTTATAGATCAAGTTATCCATCTATCGCGTTTGTGGTCTAGCGGTCCGGCGTTGGACATGACTTCTTGAGGTCCGGGTTCGATCCCCGGGTCAGGCAATAAAAAAATAAAGAAATAGGAAATGCGTATTTACAATGTTCCAAAAAAAATAACGTTGCCCGGCATTGGACATGTGCCCGGTTTGTAATAGGCTTGCCGTCTATCACATTGTGTCAATTAGCAATTTCGGCTAGTCGTTGGTGCCCTGGTTGTGCAATTATTCTACGAAATGATATTTGTAACTACTTCATCATAAACAGTTAGTCTTATTATGTATACCTACTTACATACAGATTTTAATAGAATTTTGTTTATATAGTCATTTCACAAGAACTATGAATTTATGTTTTAAATTAATACAATTGAAATTAAGTAAATTGTGCTGCAAATATTTTAACTTTAAATTGCAAAAACAGATTTTTTTATATACCTCAACAACAGATTTATAGATGTAAATACGTATTATGAAGCTTAAGTTAAGCTCTTTAAGTTTTTAAGTTTTAAGTTAAGTTAAGATTAAGGTAGCTCTCTTCTAAGCGCGATCTTATTTAAATTGGTGTTGGACCGGATTGGAATAAAAAAATGTTTCAAAATTGAGACGGATTCCAATCCGTATTATTTTTAAGATAATTTATAGTAATAATAATTTAATATATTATGATTCCAATTTTTATTTCAATGAAAAATGTATTAAAACTCCTTGATCCAGCTTAAATTTCGGAAGTAGATTATTAAAAAAATAGACATGCATATGATGATATCCTCTATTTTTGGAAGTCGATGAAAACCTGTTGTTTGTATACAAATTAAAATCACCTTTCTATGAATTTATTTTTTAGCTAATTGAGATTGACTGGTAAGTTAAGAAAAATATAAAAACCAACTTTAAATTTAGTTATTGTTGTACTTAAATGTAGCTAAATGCACAGTTTAATGATAATACAGAAAAAGCTTATGTTTGTCTGTTTCAACGCACTTATCTCTGTAACAATCAGCCGGATTTATAAAATTTTTTTTAGGTATACACTAAAATACTGACGCCATTTTTTAGACGCATTTATATCTTAGTCTATATTTTTCTTTTTTTTTATTCCAAAATAGGATTACGAAAAAGGTAGACTTATGAAATTAGTCAAATTTAAATAATGAGCAACGAACTTTATATGTGACACGAGAGTTATAAAATTCCCTTTTTTTAGGTATACACTATCAACGCTGATTTTTTTAGACGCATTTATATCATAGGCTATATTTTTACCCATTTTTTTTTAAATTCCAAAATAGGATTACGAACAAGGTAGACTGATGAACAATTAGTCAGATTTAAATAATGAGCATCGAACTTTGGATGTGACACGAAAGTTATAAAATTTGTTTTTTTCGTATACACTTAAATATCAACGCTAATTTTTTAGACGCATTTATATCTTAGGCTATGTCTTTACAATATTTTTTTGATTCCAAAATAGGATTACGAAAAAGGTAGACTTACGAACAATTACCTAGTCAGATTTAAATAATAAGCATCGAACTTAGGATGTGACACGAAAGTTATAAAATTTGTTTTTATCGTATACATTTAATATCAACACTGATTTTTTTAGACGCAAATGAATTTATAAAAATAGAGCCTAATCTTAGGCTATATTTTAATAAATTCATTTGATTCCAAATTAGGAATACGAAAAATGTAGAAGAATTATGAACAATTAGTCAGATTTAAATAATAACCCACGAACTTTAGATATGACACAAAAGTGGGTAAAACCACAATTTTAATAAATTTTCCTATACTTAAATGTCGCAAGCTTAAATGCGCCATTAAAAAGTTACCGAATAAACTTACCTGCTAAGATGTTGGTATTGAGTTAACCTGAAGTTGTGTCTGCGGAAACACCGTCAAGAGTGAGGTAGCGGTGATAGCACGGACCCTTTTATGGCCCTGTGTGATTTCAGAGTGGCTTACAGGTGGGCGGAGCGCAGTATAGAAACTATAGAGAGGCCTAGTTTTGTTTTTTTTAAGTTTTGAGCGCGAATAAGCACGCGGCTCTCCTGATAGATTCAACAGTGGTCTAAAGACAACAGGAAAGTTATAGGTGCATCACTGTCCTGTCCCCAGGATAAGTACGCTTATTGTACAAGAAACGCATACTACCCATTACCCGATGGTAATCTGGACCGCAACTTGGTAATGTCATAATGGGGGCAAGATTAGGTAAGGCGGTGGATTACACGAGCAAGTTTCTGCACAACGTTCGATAAACAGTTGTAATGAATGAACCATTTAATCTGCTCTCTTGAATCGACTTGATTTCTTGAGGTCCTGGATTCGATCCCCGTGTCAAGCAAAACTAAAACTAGAAACATGTTTATATTCAACTTTTTAAAAAAGATAACGGTTTTGGATATGTGCGCGGTTGGCGATAGGCTAGTCACCTATCACATTGTGGTGCTTAGTATCTTCGGCTAGTCTTGGTTGCCCTCGTTGTGACTCTACCAAGGTAGGCAGGGGATAAAGATACCCCTTATAAGCTACGAAGTAAAAGGTCAGGGTTGAGGCAAATGATATATTTTACTCAGAGGACCAAATCAAAATATTGTAAAATCGATTTTAGAAGGACTAACACATTTTTGTAATACTTCTGGACATATACTCGTATGATTTTAATAAATATATACACTTTAAATTATGTTTACTTAAACGTAGTTTATTTAAAAATTATCACAACTTTTTTGAATAAAAAAAATCTAACATACACCTGTTTAGAACCCATATCCTAGATAATTTTTTGATAATACTGTTTCTGCCAGTAAAGCTACAAAGATCTTAATAAACTTACGCGTTAGAATTTTTGATATTTTTTATTATTATGGAATATATCAATAGATAAAGATCATACCTTCAGTAAAATTTTATTGAAAATTGAATTGTAAAATTTAAAAAAATGCGAATACTTACGAAAACTTTGAAAAATCAAAAAATGTAACACCAAATCTACTCCATGCAAGTCCCACGTCCGTGTAGTCGTATCGCGAGCGCATAACGCTTTGAGCCACGATTTTTGTAATTAACCCTTTCCAAAGATCGCTCTGAAGCTACTCGAGTTAAATGAACAGACAGACGTGCATGCTTATCGTAATAACGCGTTTTCCAAGACTTATAAACATACCTACCATTTTCATAATCGGCATTTAGTGGAACTCCACTTCAATTTATTTTTGTGAAAACCCTTTCAAAAGATAACGCTAAAAAGTGAGTACCACTTTTAATAAAAAAAGACATACATTTGAATTTTTAACAGCTGACCAAAAAAAGTTAAATTACACAAGAGGTTTAACGTCGTAGGCTCAGGTTGGCAACGCATCTTTCTTCCTATAAAGTAATCGTTTGCATGTTTGCCTTCGAATATTATCAAAAAGTTTTTAGAACGCACATAAACGACTGACAAAACTGACGCCTGCATTAGTTCGTTCTTTGTTATTAATATTAAAAAGACAAGGTCCATTGGACCGTATACGTACCTATCTGGAGACATTAGGATGTTCCTTTACATAGACTTCCATCGTAGAGTAATACATTGCACTATTACAATACTTGGCTTCAAAGCAAAGTTACTTACTTCCACCAATGTGTTTTTTGTACCGTGATGCTGGCATCGTAAGTAGATGTTGTTTAAATTAGAAAAAAGTCTTTGTCATGAAATACGAGAAATTGCCAAATATGCCAAATTAATTGGCAAAATATTAAGGGTTAAATAAATTGTATTATGTAATAGTAAAAATATTATTTAAAATGCGAATATTTGAAAGTGTAAGTGTATAATTTAAAAGTATGTGGGTCTATAGATTTTCCACAAAACCCAAGGATAATAAGTATAAATTCTACCTCGAAACGAGTTTAAATATGTTTGCACCATAAGGCTATTTAATAGTATTCTATATCTTAATAGTAAGCACACAAGGGCGTTTACAACTTGACAACTGGTACGGTAGGTACTTTTTGTACTTGGTAGACACATTACGACATTTTTTATATACAAGGAAGTGTGAACTGCCTAATAGAAAGCATAGACTGCAGTACATAGACATTTGCAACAACAAGAGAGCTGCAAATGTGATACCGGCTTCAAAAAAATTATGAGGCTGTTCCAATGACTTTTCATATAAAGAAAGTGCGTAATAAGCAAATAGTTAAGACCCTAAAGAATCAAGGTTCTGTGGCTAGATTACATGTAGTGCTTAGGCGAAATTAAGAAGTTCCTCAAAGCACCTTTCAATGTATAAGCGGTAGAATGTGCACAGAGCTCCAGTCTTTCCATAAATTAATGGACTCTTAACCTCCAGCAAGAGTAGGGCTAATGACAAGCCGTACCGCTTCGCGTTGAATTATATCATGGTATGGATGACGCTAGGTCACTTCAGACCAAAAGTGAGAGCAGTAGGTATCCAATGTAAGGCCGGATTTGTGATTTATAAATTAGAAATACATACGGACATAAGTACCGCCTCGCGCTATTCAGAACTTCCAATTTCTTTGAAGATTTTTATGGCATTACACCAAATATTTGGGATATTATTAATAAAAAAATACATGATAAATATTTCTTACGTAAATTGCTTGGTTTCTCGCAATTCGTATCAAAGTAAAGTTTTTGAGACTATTTTGCCCTCTCTATGCAATTCACGTCAATGCTATGTGAGAACAGGTCAAAAAAGCATTATTTAAATACAAGTGAGCTAGCAATGAATCATTTATTCGTTCTATGAAGAAAATACCAGAGGCGATGAAAATTCAACACCTCCATATGACACAATCACCGTGACTAACAAAACATACTACGATAAAGGGCTTTAGGTATTATTTGTGTTGGTAAGCTACATCAACCTTCTATACACTGGTTATAAGCAGCGTATACTTATTTACCATCAAGAAAACCAAATACATATAGGTTAATTCTGTATGTTTAAAAACACGTACCTAGTCCTTATTTCGCACAAGCTAGCCTGCTTTTTAAAGATTTTTCTCTTTTCTGTAAATTGCCCGAATGATGGGACTAAAAACTAGCCTATCTTTGTATTAAAATTTCATAAAAATCTGTTCATCCGTGAGAACGTAGTAGACAGACAAATAATATTACAAATAAAATATGTACTTATGTTATCGATTCTCCATGTGCATAAAAAATGATCTTCCCCTCGAAGATCATTTTTTATGGGAAACCATTACTTTCGTTTGTTTCAGTTATGACGAGACTGTCATTTATAATATCACTATGAATTTACGTGTTAAAAACAAAGTACTTTTAATAGATATAACTAGACTGTCATTTATGATATCACTATGAATTTACGTATTAAAAACAAAGTACTTTTAATAGATATAACTAGACTGTCATTTATAATATCAGTATGAATTCACGCGTTAAAAAAAACTAATTACTTTAATAGCTCCGTGTTTTTTATGTTATAAGTCAGCGAACAAGCTCACGGCTATTCTGGTGGTAGAGACAATTGTGGCCTATAAACATCACAAATGTCTCACGTTCGTCGCTGTCCTGCGGCCGAGTCGTTAGGACTCTATCCAAATCTACCGGCTATCCAACCCTCCGGATCGGGACATGGAATATTCTCTCTCGAGACATTATGGCTGCAAAGATAGATAAAGCAGTGGATCCCTACCCGGGCTAATTGCTGCACAGTAAAGTGTATTTCACTTGCCGCTCGAAATAATATATTATAGTTTTAAGGATTTTCTTGCAGAAAAGCATTAATAGTAAAATATTTATAATAATTAATAACTTCTTAGAATTAAAGTATCAGAGTTGCCAAGTAGTTGTTTTCACCGTCTCATCTCTTGTCTGGCTAGGTTTGGAAGTGATGATAGTACAAGGGTTAAGTTAAGGGAGGTTAAGGTCCTAGTTGCTGAGGAGTTTGTTTTGCCGTTTCTTCTCCTGGCTGGCTAGATTTAGAAACGGTGGTAGTTTACGGTTGATAGGATTTTTACAACATTTTTGCAAAAAAAAAATTCATTTTCAAATAAAACGCACATTTTTGTGTCCATAGGCGCATTTTATTTTTCACTTTTTGTTCGAATATATTACTTTATGTTCCGCATAATCATGTCTCTACATATTTACAAATACATAGGTATACATGATGTAGATCTATATCTTTTTGTATGTATAGATGCTCGGATCTTGTTATGCAAAATGGACTCGTAATATTGCAAAATAATAAAGAACACCATTTGTCTGCATTACTTGGAAATTTAATGTAAGCCTTCGTGGATGGTGTTATGCATTATGTGATAATTATTTTCATACTCGCCAGATACTGATCGATGACAAGTATTATATAATTTTGTGTTATAAATGTAAGGCCTAATGCGCAAGTCTACCGACTACGATATCGTTATGAAAATGATGCTAATATTTAAGGGATTCCTTCCCCGGCTGTTACCAGTTTTTAGGGCCGGATTTGACTGCCGTGCTTGGCAATAACTTGACCGGAAAAGGCATCTACCACCTTACTTATTCCTGCCGCCATAGTGACGTCATGATCCGGTCTGGAAGGGAGGGTAGCCGGTAGACTTGCACGGCAGACCTTCTATCCCGACCTCAGGAGAGCGACTCCACTTTAACATCTATGGTGTCTACTCTTATTAAAACAACTCATGCTAAACTTAATTTATTCTTAATATGACATAAATCCAATTTTAACGTAAACTCACAAGTACATAACATACCTATTTATTGTTATATGTTAAGTATAAAGTTAAATAAATTTTTAATTTCCCATATTTGTTAACAAATGTGTGTTATTAATTTCGAAATGAAAATCACTGAATTGGTATCCGCATCAGACTTTACCGAATGTAGAATCCACGGCTTGTATAATAGTTTAGACCTAGAGAAGGCATAACATAATATAATTAACATAATATAATTTGTGAGAACAAAATATATTTCTTGTTACCTTTTATATGAACCATGCAATTTTGTTTGACATAATAATAAGGTACTAAATCCTGTATTATAAATAACTTCAAGACTAACTGAATTGTAAGGTTTTGAACATTTTTCGAACACCTATATAAAATACTTTTAGATTAATCAGGATCAGATTACATCGATGGTTATGCGTATTTTTGCAATGCCTTAAGTATATCTATTGAAAATATTTAAATGACTTAAACGCAGTAAAAATGCAAAATGACCGATTCTAATCACATTACGATCTTGTTAACATACAGAAAAAACAAGCATTATTATAAGTAACTCAAAAACCACTAGAAGCAGCAGTAGTAAGAGTAACCAAAGAATATGTTAATACTTACTACGTAGGTAATAGTATTAAATACAAACTATGGATGGAAATATGGACGGGGGACCTCCTCTAAATCCCGACTTATTTGCTGAGAAAAACATTGAAATATGTTATTCATGATTGGCCAAGTAATCGCGTAACCTAAATACCATGAACTTAAAATGAAGTTTAAAAAAAACGATTTCGGTTTGAATATGAGTGCCTAATGTCATCTAAGCACACAAAAATTAAGTATTTTCCTCGATTTCCTTGGGGTATATCTTTAGATCAAGAGTTTTTAACAGTAGGACCACCTCGGAATTATACTCTTTCAAATTAATTATGTTATAGAAAGTTCAAAAATTACGGAGAAAGCGACTAACATTACATAAAAATTCAAGAGTCGAACATATTATAACCTCCTCCTTTCTTATTACGTCAGTTAAATATGGCTCCATTATAATTATACTAGATAGCAAAATGCGATTTTAGCAATTTTAGTACCATTGCCTTCTATATAATACGTCGGTATACCAGCACTATCATGTTCAAGTTTAAAAGTTGATTACTATAAATGCTGTCATCAACTTTGGTAGCAATTTATATGTCTTAGTCAGTTATCCGTCAGTTGATTAAAATAATTTAAACGCAGTAGAAATTCAATAATTTTTACACAGTAAAGTGCAGAAACCCGACTTAGATCTCGATACCTACGTCATTTAGTACACAAAAATGAGCAATATCCTCGATTTTGCCACCTCACCATCACCTCAAAAGTGCGCTTTTTCAAATACAATAAGAATTTTTAAAATCGGTTCAGAAATGACAAAGAAATCGATTAACGTACATAAAACGCTCCTTTGCAGAATAGATCATCTGCCTTCCTGTCAAGCAGCTCGTAAAAGGCAAGAATAGTCTTACCGTCACTAACACCGTGACATCCTACTAGGTAGTAGAGTTTTGCAGCGCCTCGTCCGGATTGGTACCACCGTTACCTATTCCTTCTACTATAACGTCTAATGCTCGCCGTTGACGTGTTCCGGTTCAGAGGGTAAAATAGCCGGTAAACTTACTTTTGCTCGAGACCTAACATCCCTGGCTCAGGTTGGCAACGCATCATTACCACCTTTGGTGTCTCTAGGCGGCGTGAACTTCTTTCCATCAGGAAATCCGTCTGCTTGTATGCCTTCCATTATCATAAAACACGTAAGAGTGAAACATCTGACCTCATCCCTTTTTTCAAAGTCTTAAAAACCGCCTTACGTTTAGGTTAAACTCAAAGACGCTTGATCTAATGTGGTTACTTAGGAAAACATCAGCTTTGAAACAAAAAAAATTCAGTAGGTTAATTCAGTAAAAAGTTTTGACTTCACAAAAAATTATGGTAGAATTTAGACGTCAGTTTTTTAGCCAGCCAAAAAAATCATTAAGAAAAAGATAAATTTCAACTCGCACTTTACTAGTTTTTTCTCTGACTAATTGTTTTCGCATTCACATAACGTTTTCGTAGAGTAATAGATAATGATTCAATAGCTAATGTTTTGAAAATAATTTCAATATAATAGGAATCATCACCGCATGTGAATCCATTTTATTTTGAGTACATTCTCATTTTAAATCGGATTTTAGTGCGAATAACACGACACAGGTTTCTTGCTTGGGAGTTTAAAAAAAATATTATGTGGTTTATAAAATCATTATTGTTTATAGCAATTTTTAAAAATTTGTATTCGAGCTATGAGCAACACCGAGGTATGATTTTTGGAATATATTGTTCTCTTATAAATTACGTGTCATGTTGTTTATCCGCGATGGACTCCTAAACTACTTAACCGATTTCAATCAAATTTGCACACCGTGCAGTTTGATCCAACTTGAAAGATAGAATAACTTACATCTCAATTTATGATAAAAAAATTACCATGCGATCGCAACCAGGACAGGACTTAAAAATTTATTTAGAAAAAATTCAAACCAACTAACCATTTAATTTGTTTTTTTTGTTCTTATTTTTAAATTAGATATTTCCGTTTGTATTAGAAATTATTTTTAACCGCTTATCAGCGTATATTATCGCTTTTTTTTATCGAAAAAGAAGTGTGTTATAAGTTTAACGTGTCTGTCTGTAGGTATGGGACTGTAGAAGTTAGGGTATGACAGAACTTACCTAAATCTATACATAGTATAAAGCAAAGTGCTTATATCTTTAAAACTACGCAACGGATTTTGATGCGTTTTTTTCAATAGGTAAAGTGATTCAATAGGAAGGTTTATATGTATAATAACATGCTTCATATACTAGAAAACCACTGATAATTTCAAGATTTCTAATGCGAAGTCGTAAATAAACATATTTTTTTGCGCTTGCATTGCAAACGCTGGCTGAACTCTACGAGATAGATCAAAATAATGTACTAAGTATTGTTTACCTTAAAAAGGTCTACAAAAAAGTTCGCGATGATATATGTTTATCTCTTACAATAACCAATTTTTATCCTTTACTTTTTACGAAAAATAATGGCTTATTTACGATGCGATTTAAAGCAATACAGCATTAATCCTTATCTAATTAAGTATCTTAAATAAGTTTTACATTTAATATAGAACAATAGCCCTTCACAGTATGTACATCAAACGAATAATTTCGGAGATATTACAGGTTTAAAATATAGGGACATCGCGGTTGCGGCGGCACCGGCTGGCCGCAGTGCGTGCGCGACGAAGCACGCGCCTTTTTCATAAGACTGTAATTTACAGCGATCGGATTACACGCATTTATCGGAGCTCCCTAGAGAGGAAAATAACAAACTTAATAAAAATGTGTTTTTCAGCGCGACATTTTTTATCTAAATTGTATTTACGTTTGTAATTTAATAATCCACAATAATATTATAAATGCGAAAGTAACTCTGTCTGTCTGTTACCTTTTCACACCTAAACCACCCAACCGATTTTGCTAAAATTTGGTATGTAGATAGTTTGCATTCATGAGAAGGACATAGGCATAATATTTTTTGGAAATTCAAACCCTAAATGGGTTAAAAGGGGTGGCAAAGTATGTATGAGAAAAATATTTTTATTATCAAATTAGTAGACTACGCGGGCGAAGCCACGGGTAACAGCTAGTATATTACAAATAGCTAAAGATATTGATATGTAGTGCACTTGAACTCAGTATTTTTCAACGTAGTTATTACAGCCAGTAACATAAGCAGTTAATATCAAATAAATAAAAAAGACGGAGAACAGATTTATTTAAATTTCTATCCAACATGTACAAAAGTCTAAACAAGGTGCTACAGTAGAGCCTTAGGAAGCCAAAGCGTGGTGGTCTTACGCACACTAACTGCAACATTTTTATTACTATCCTACAAAACTACATAGTGCATATGGCCATCACCTTTTGGCTTTATAAAGGTCTTCTGTGTCATCCTGTATACATAAAAACGAATCTTTACTTTTCCTTCTCATCGCATCACGCCTGAACCGACGGACTAATTTTGTATTCTTTTTTTTTGTATTAGCTATTGTCAGGAGAAAGTTCTTATTAACGGAAAATGGGGAAAAATCCTTTAATCAATATAAACTGTTAGTAGCTGTTAATATCGCGCGATACGAAGTTCGACTAGAATTCACCATCATCAGCCAGAGGACGTCCACTGCTGGACATAGGCCTCCCCCTAAGAGCGTCACAAACTTTAGCGCCGACTGGTATTAAAATAAACTAAATAAATACCTGGGTGAGGACGAACGATGCACAATAATTAACGAACACAGGAGTTTCGGAGAGGCCAAAAGCTTTAGCTATTTTTGTCTGAAACTAAAACTAAAGTCGAAACTTGGTTTTATGGCCGAAATTAAACCGAAACTATCGGTCGGTCACTAATAAGATTTGACTTAACCCCCACTCCCTTAAACGTAAAGTTACTCTCCCATAACCACCTGATGTAATAAAAAAAGTATCTACACGCCCATATATATACCAAAGAGGTAGACAGAGGCACAACCAGGGCACTCACGACTAGCCGAAGACCTGAAGTCCCACAATGGCAAGCCTATCGCCAACCGGGCCTATAGCCACATATCCAATCCCGAGCAATAATTTTCCTATATTAGAAAATTGGAAAAACCCAACTTTATTTTTGTTGCCTGACCCGGGAATCGAACTGGGGTCCTCATGCAGTTCAGTCCGACAACTGAACCGCTAGACCACAGAGGCCAACCTGATGTAATCAACTATCCTTATACATTTCAGTTCCACATGCAGCTTCCGAACGATGGGAGAGTTATGTTTTCAACGAGAAGGAATACATGATACACAATCTACCTGTCAACTGGGAAAACGCGGAGATCTTGTGCCGGTGAGTAGAAAACCATTCCGGGTTTTTTATGACCGAGGGGCCAACCATCAAATGATTTAGGTACCTGATAGAAAGAAATGCCTAAGCTTTGTCTTAAAAGCCGGGAGACTTGACGCGAAGATATGTATGTAAGATGACCTGTGCGTTCAAATGTTTTTTCTGCTTTCCGGATTACACGTTGTTTGGTCACTTGGTACCGAGTGTTTAAATTTCTAATTAAAACTACAAAACTTAAGTATGACTTGGAACAAAATACAGGACAATCTGCAGAATACATAGTACAAAACAAAAAAAAGAATAAATGGAATTGCCAAATTTTCATTTTGACTTTTATAAACGAGAGTTCCTTTAGTAATTGGGATAAAAAAATAGCCCAATTTAATAAAAAAAATATGTGTTATTTTTTATTCTAGAAAGCAGAAACGATTATGTATTAAGAAGTACTTTGTAAGCTTGTATTTTATAAACGAGAGTTCCTTTAGTAATTGGGATAAAAAATAGCCCAATTTAATAAAAAAAATATGTGTTATTTTTTTATTCTAGAAAGCAGAAACGATTATGTATTAGGAAGTACTTTGTAAGCTTGTATTTTATAAACGAGAGTTCCTTTAGTAATTGGAATAAAAAAAATAGCCCAATTTAATAAAAAAATATGTGTTATTTTTTTATTTTAGAAAGCAGAAACGATTATGTATTAAGAAGTACTTTGTAAGCTTATATTTTATAAACGAGAGTTCCTTTAGTAATTGGGATAAAAAAATAGCCCAATTTAATAAAAAAAATATGTGTTATATTTTTATTTTAGAAAGCAGTAACGATTATGTATTCAGAAGTACTTTGTAAGCTTATATTTTATAAACGAGAGTTCCTTTAGTAATTGGGATAAAAAATAGCCCAATTTTATAAAAAAAATATGTGTTATTTTTTATTTTAGAAAGCAGAAACGATTATGTATTAAGAAGTACTTTGTAAGCTTATATTTTATCAATGAAAGTTCCTTTAGTAATTGGGATAAAAAAATAGCCCAATTTAATAAAAAAATCTGTGTTATTTTTTTATTTTAGAAAGCAGAAACGATAATGTTTTAAGAAGTACTTTGTAAGATTACACACAAAGTAAAATGCTCTCTCTCTAGTATGTTATCAAAACCTTTTGATTATAGTTATATTTACCGTTGACTTAAATCAATGCAGGATGATTTTTTTGTGATTAATAATCATTATGTTAATATCAGTGGGTACTACAATGGCAGTTTGGCGGTACTGGACTCGAGGGCAAAAGCTGAATTTATGGCAGAAGCCTTAGCAGAGGTTCAATTCAGTAAGTGGTTTAGTTTACAGCATAATATTTACATTATTTACATACAAAATTAAGAATACATTGTCTAAGACATAAACTTCAAAAGTGTTGCAACTTATTTGTAAGTATCATAACTACGATTACGTAGTTAAACTGCTAAAAACTGAGTTCGATTTTATAAGTAAGTTATCTACGCACAAAAAATTAAGTGTTTTCCTCGATTTTAGCGGAATTCGATTATCAAATCCAGATTTGGTGACTATGGGATCACCTAGAAATTAAAATAAAAAAAGAAATTTAAAATCGATTCAGAAATGACGGAGAAATCGATTAACATCCACAAAAAATATATAGAAGTTAAAAAATAACTAAATAATCGTACAAAGACCAGCTTAGTTTTTTTATATATTCTACTTTTGAAAAATTTCCTGTTGCGGCTATTTTACTGAACCCCAGCAAGAAGCTGGGGATTTTGGGATAAAAAGTAGGCTATATAAATGTCTAGCCTCCTATCTCCACACAATTTATTTTCCCCGTGTTGGTCCGGGCTCCTTTGTAGAATAGACCATCTGCCTCCCTTGCCAGGCAGCTCGTAAAAGGCGAGCATAGGCTTGCCATCACTAACACCGTGACATCCGACTAGGTGGTAGAGTTTGGCAGCGACTTTGGTACCACCGCCTTAGTCCTTACCTATTCCTGCCGCTGTAACGTCATGACGTGTTCCGATTCGGAGGGTAAGGTAGCCGGTAAACTTACTTCTGCTCGAGGTCTAACATCCCGACCTCAGGTTGGCAACGCACCATTACTACCTTTGGTGTCTCTAGGCGGCGTGAATTTCTTACCATCAGGAAATCCGTCTGCTTGTTTGCCTTCTTATAACATAAAAAAAAATATATTATACCATAACGTCGCTCTGTTACATGGTGAAAAAAGGACAAATAAACATGATTTTGGATTTATAATATTATCACACATAAAAGGATCGCCTCTGTAGTCTAGCGGCCCAGGTATTGGACTTGACTTCACGAGGTACCGGGTTCCATTCTCAGGTCGGGCAATAAAAGAAAATTTGGTTTTTCCAATTTTCTAATAAAAAAATGTTGCTCGGGATTGGATAAGTACCCGTTTGGCGATATGCTTGTAAACCTATTTGTGTTTTCAGCTAGTTTGTGCCTCTGCCTACATCCTCGGGGATATGGACGTGAAGATACTTTACTTTTATACATAAAGGGGATATTTATTTTAAAAGATATAGAAGATGATGACATAATATTGTGAAATTGCAGCAATAGAAGCTGTATGGGTGGGAGCACGGCGAGACTCGGCAGACGACCCAGAAGGGTACAGATGGGACCAGGGTGTCGAGTTGCGGAGGACAGCTACTGATGTGTTGAATAGTGAAGGTGATAGCAGACTTCACTATCCTTCTGTAAGCAATTCCATTAAATCATTATTTTTGGTGTCATTGTCATTATCTATGTTGTCATTGTTATATTTTCATTATCAATCTGCTATTATTTTCACATAACCGAATCAACGGTGCATGCAATTTCTTTTTTTTTGCACCAACACTTTCTTTCTATTAAACTCTCTGATCTCACTGTTGGGAATACTGTTGGCGAGAGTAATACATCTGGAGAGGAAAAAGAAAAAAGGAAAGATAAACATTTTGGTCCCGTACCTGAAATATCAAACTGAAGTCTACAATACATTTTTTAAGAATATCTTAACACCCACATCGCTGAAGAGGTTGGCAAAAATTGGGACACCACGACTAGTAAAAGACACTAAGCCCCATTACCCTATAATCCATATCTATAATCCTATCGCCAACCGGGCTCATTCACATCCTTGGCAACGTCATTCTTATTAAAAAAATGAAACACACATTTTCTTTAATTCTTTTGTTACCCGACCTGGAGATCGAACCTGGGACCTCAAGAAGTCAAGATCAACCAGACCTTGAAGACCAGAGAAGCGATTACATACATCTTTTAATTAGCCTTGTATGGTGAATATGGAGCAAGTAAAATCAGTATGTGATACTGGTTAAGTGGCAAGCGTTCAAAGGCATAGGCTAGATTTTTATAGTCACATCTATTTGCAGTGGCTCAACCGAACCCATATCCCGGTGCCAGAAGGTGGTGCAGATTGTGTTGGCCTGGAGAGGATAAAGCATGACAAACCTGTCTTTGTAGATCTGCCCTGTCATCTTGAAAGAGCGTTTGTATGTGAAAGAGGTTGGTATCAACTTTTCTTAATTTTAATTATTTATCCCTAACTTAATTTATCTGTGGACAGAAGCAGTAGGCTCGCTTTGTACATAGCACCAGAGCAGAGATTCTAGCAGATTCTAGGTTATCTGTAAAACTATTCAGCTTCCTACCAATTTGTACGTCTCACTTTTTATTTACTTCAGCGCTTGCCGTTGACGTGTTTCGGTTCGGAGGATAAGGTAGGCGGTAAACTTACTTTTAAACGAGGCCCAACATCCTGGTCTCAGGTTGGCAACGCATAATTAACACCTTTGGTGTCGCTAGGAAATCTGTCTTGTTTACCTTTCAATATCATAAAAAAAAAAAGTAGCCCAAACAACATAAATACTCTTTAGCAAGAGCTTAGTCTATTATTTAAATAAAAAAAGACAGAGATACTATGTATATTGTGTAAATGAAGATCTGCCTTTTCTTCTGAGGCGATTGGAGTATGTTGGGTATCAACAACTCCCGTTAGAGTTTAAAATTACATATTCCTTTAACTTTTAATTTTGACAACCAAGGACAATAAGGCACCATACGCAGGCTCCTGAAATAAAAATGAATACCCGCAGTTTATATTATCAGCAGTCCGCAGAACATGCTTGAGCCGCGTTTTACTACGTTAATGATTAATGAAAGTACACTGAGCCTTGCAAACTATTGCACGTATGTACACTTGAGTATGTGCTTGAGTCGCGACATGACCTTAGCGTTCGGACGATCGAAAGAGCTTTTTATTAGCAAGGTCTTTACCCGAATACTTAAATACATTACGACAAGAGTATACCTTATTCGGCAGGCGGGTAAAAAAAAATCAACAACAATGTCCATATCCCCTTTACAGAAGCTAAGATAGAAGTTCGAGTGTCAGAGTTGAAGAGCGTGAAGTGCCGAACTGGCTTGTACCGCATCTTCAGCGGCAGGCTCGACTGGCACCAAGCAGCTGCCTATTGCCTAATACATAAAATGGCGTAAGTTTAAACCAAGATAACTGTTTTTGTATTAATAATAACAATCATTTATTTCAAATGTTGTAAAATATCCTTACATAAAAATAACATTTGGAGAAATCTATGTAAAAATATTATGAATGTATTACATAAGCCTAATCAAAAATATTTTCTAAAATATTTGAGAAATACGGGCAGCCCCTGGCAACGCACATCTATATATACAAATTAACAAAATTTAAGTGTCTGGTTTTGCTACTTTTACTATCTGAATATGTATCGGTACGGTACATATACCAAACTACCATTTTTAACCATTTTTGTCTGTCTGTCTATCATTTTATTCCAAATAATCTCTGAAACTTAGGCTACTTTCATTTTAGGTAAAAAAAAATATAAAAGAGAAGTAGGTAAATAAACTAAATATATTTCACACGGACGAAGTCGCACAGCTAGCCATACATATAATATAAATACTTACAATAAAATTGTGTGTTCAGCTCAGCTAACAGTTAAGAAGATCTCTCGGTTACAGACCGTCCTTTTTATATCCAACATATTTAATAATAAGAAAGTTGTTTTTTTTTTGACTAAGTATCTACGAGATATATCGAGAACTGGATATCGACGTAACTGTTTTGTGTCAAACCTACCTACTCCTTACTACGTCCTGATAGTAGGTAATAGCTAATGCAAAAACTGGAATTGATAGGCTTACGATATATCTAATTTTTGAAAAGAAAAGTATAAATATTTATTTGCGGAATATGAGCGTTACAAAGTTACAACATTATTTAGGCGTTTCTATATATTCTACCAATTTGTGGTGTTAAAATATTTCAATAGTTATTAATCAAATTAGTTATTTTAATTATTTACTTACTATTTATACACTGTTTATTGTATTTATTACATGATTATTTATTAATACAAACAATTTTTGGAATATAAATTAATTTATCCCTATCTACCGTAAACTACATCCGTTTCCAAACCAAGCCAGACAGGAAAAGAAACGGCGAAACAAACTCCTGCGCACCCAACATTCTGCAATCAAATTTATCATATTCGAAATACTTTATTATTTACTCTTATCTACAAAAAAAATCTTTGACACTATAATATAAGTAAGTTGAATAACTTTTTCAAAATCTGTTTATTGGAAGTGATTTAAGATTATCATGAATTTGGTTGTATATGCGAATGGACATGCAATACACATCATTTTTGTAAATGTTGATTTTTTGGTTAGGCACATGTAGTTTATCACTATTTCTAAAATGACACAAACTTCAACATTTGTATGAAACAATTGATTATTCTTCATTGGCTCCTACACATCAATTACTAAAAAAATAATAATTACTAATAAAATATTTGTTGCAGTTTAGCGAATATTGCCAGTATGAAGTGCTTGAAGAAGCTTGGCTTGACGATGCTCAAATCTAGACCTAGTGAGTGTCTACCGTTATAATAACCCACAGATATTCACATTTTTAAATGAAGAAACACTTGTACTGTTTTACGTATCACTTATAATTTATTATTTTATAAACAGCCTACCGGTTTCGCTTATGACAGCATCATCAGGGCTAGAACTTATATATCAAATATTTAACCCACAGAAGTAGTTAAATCATAAACACTTAGTAAATTTTAACAAATATTGAATATTATATCGTCATTAGCCTTTCCTGATGCCATGGCTTTCGTAGGGTAGCCGGAAAGTTTACTTGGTGAGACACGAGAGAGAGAAAAGAACGTTACTTCTTTTCCAAAATCCTACTATCGAAGTGTCTTTCTCTCTCATAGAAAATATTAATGGTACCGTTAATCTATCGTTGAAGCCTTCTTTACGAATGACCAAGGTTATGAACGTATAGTTTTATATCAATATTTTAGGCATTGAAAGTGCATGGGTTGGAGCTAGGGGCACCCTAGGACAATGGACCTGGCTGGACACAGGTGTCAGCATCTTCAGTCCTTCTCCATTCAAAGAAGAAATGGATATGTGGCCACCTATGCGGTAAGATAGTCCCTAAGTTGCGGACTACTCAACATTAATTTCTACATTAATACTTAAGCATATAATTAGGTGTATACCTAAGATACCTATTTTAAAACTGCAAAAAAACAATAAGTAAATCGTTACGTACAAAAATTAAGTATTTTTCTCGATTTCCCTGTGATTCTGTGGCAATGGGACCAGTAGGTTTACTCTTGTTTACTCTATTCATGCAATATTGGAAATTGGAATCGGATATACGTCATTTTAGATACTTTTGAACTCAATACTAGCGAATAACTGACATTTAGTTATTAATAAACAACAAATTATTTATTTAGAGTAGGAGGAATCGGCGCATGAGTACCGAAAACTATTCGACCTCAATTTTTTTATGCGATCCTCTTCAAATTGCCCCCCCTTATGATATAAATGCATGTTGCCAGGGCGCAACCCGGTGCCATATTGTTTAAACCGAAATTGTTTAAACAATTGCAAGCAATTGTTATTTTTCAACCGGACAATTTTTTTTTATATTCTTCATTGAAATACCAATAAAAAAGGTCCTATGACTTTTAACGATAAAGTTAATATTTTTAAAGATATGAATTTTTAAAGATTCGAAAAATCTCAAATTTGGGTACTTTCGACCCATGAAAAATATATTTAAAAAAAACATAATGTCTAAGTAATATTTTTTTTTAAATTCCATATACAATTGTCAATAACATTGTTAAAAGAGATTTAAAAAAAATTCATTGTTTACATCTTTTTTTTAATTGTTAATTCCGCGCGATTACGGATTATTTGAAGAGGATCGCATAAAAAGATTGAGGTCGAATAGTTTTCGGTACTCGTGCGCTGATTCCTCCTACTCTAATTGAGATTCGCTGAATTCTTTTGAAACTAAATGGTTCGAAAGTACGCTCTCTAAAATAAAAAAAATGTAATTGAAAATTGGAATCGAATGAGTGATTTTAGGGACTCTTGAATTCTAATCTAGAGGATTAACAACATTTAGTTCCAAAAAAATTAACAAATCTGATAAAAAAATATTGTTTTTTATTAACAAATCCGGTTCCAAATTTCAATATTGTATGAATCGAGACGATTCATGAGTAACCCTACAGAAATGACGTAGAAATCGAACAGGTAACATACATAAAAAACCTTCTCCATTTTTCAAAGTTTTAATAGTATAATTTCTCCTCGTGTTCTTCCGGACTTCTTTGAAGAATAAACCACTTGCCTTTCTGCCAGGCAGCTAGTAAAAAATGAACCTATGCATACTGTCACTAACAACGTGAAGTTTGACTAGGTAGAGTTTCGCAGCAACTCGCCCAAATTGGTACAACCGCCCTATCTATTCCTGCCGCCATATCGTCCAATGCTTGCCGTTGCAGTAGCCGGTAAACTTACTTTTGCTCGAGGCATAACATTCCGACCTCAGGTTGGCTACGCACCCTTGCCACCTTTGGTGTCTCTTGGCGGCGTGAATTTCTTACCATCAGGAAATCCGTCTGATTGTTTGACTTCCAATATCATAAAAAAAAAGAAACGCAGTAAAATTTCAAAAAACTGATTTCCAATTTCATTAACAAGTTGCGACTTCATCATTCCTTTTTCGAAAGGTATGTGACCTGGAATCATGACCTACCTTTCAAAAAGAACCAACAAACCTGTAGTGTTACTCTTGAATCTCGACTTCATACAAATTGAAATTGGAATCGGATTAGTGTCATTTTGCACTCTTGAACACAGTACTAGCGAATTATTTATATTTTTTCATTAGTACAAGTGATTTCAGAGATAGATCAATGAAACAAAATGGCTGCCTACAAATAGACAGACACACATCCCGTTCTCCTGTGTTCTTAGAAGCTCGATGTGAGCGGAAGATGCAATTCATTTGTTATCAAGGTAAACCATCAGACTTCTACCTTCTACCGCCGCGTTGGTCAAGCATATAAGATAACGCCTCTGATCTCTACAATGTTTGGGGTCGATTCCCGACTTATGAACAATTTGTAAATGAACAAAGATATCTATATTTTTGGATCTAGGTGTAATAATTTATCTCGGTATTTATTTTTATATTGAATGTATTTTTGCATCATTGACTAACACACTTAACACAAGTAATTTACTTTGGATTTGGAGTTGGATGAATTTGTACCTTCTACAGAGACATTTATTTATAGCTAGCAGCTATCTACGGCATTTTCTGCGTTTGAATTGAAATAAATAGGTACTATTTTTTTATATCACAAGTGTAGAGGTAATCAAGCATATCTCCGCTAAGGTAGGCAGGTTAACAACCAGAACACTGCTTAATCCCATAATGTGTTAGGTGGCAAAACTATTGCCAACCGGCGCTTCCCCGATCCCGGGCTCCATTATTTTTATTAGAAATTGAAAAACACTTTTTTTAATTGCCACAATCGAATCCAAAGCCTATTACAATTAAGGCCAACTTAGGAACACGTGATAACTGAGACTATAATATACTAATTATTTTCTGCAATACAGATAATATAGGCCTCTGTGTTCTAGCGGTCCAGGTGTTTGACCTTGAAAATTGGGGTTTTCCAATTTTCTAATAAAAAAAATGTTGTTAGGGGTTTGAAATGTGCCCGGTTGGAGATAGGCTTGCCACCTATCACATTGTGGGACTTAGCGTCTTTGACTAGTCGTGGGTGCCCCGGTTGTGACTCTGCCTACCACTTCAGGGATATAGGCGTGAAGACACTTTTTTTTACGTTGATACCCATAACTTATCTTAAAACATTTACTTAGATTAACCAGTTTTCCAGTACTTACCGAAAAACAAGAAGAAAATATGAATTAAGTATAAATTATTTTATTTATTATTATTTCAGACATTTGTATTAAATAGGTACAAACTAAACAAGATTTTTTTAGTAGCTATTGTAGCTAGCTTCTGTTTAAACTGTAACACAAGATATTTACCATTTCTAAGGTAAAATAGGCAGAATGTTACGCACAAGTTGCTCTGGGTTCCCTGTGTAGATCTTTTTCTCCCTGCCTGATAGCTCATACAAGACAAGCATAGCTTACATGGATCATTACCTTCAAGAACAGAAACTGCTGTGTTGTAACTGGCAAGGAAACTCCACCACCTTGTCCTACCGTTATACATAGCATATTTCGACTCGAAGTTAGGATCCATAGGCCCTAGGGACTTTGCCGCCCTGGGCGATATCGGCTATTTCTCCCGAAGGGGGAAGGGGAGGGCCGGAAGGGGGGGCCTTCCCTAAGCCGAGTGATTTATTTTATATTTGGACTTGGATTATAATCGTAACTCGAGGTTTGCACTAACGTACATATTCTTAGGCTTGTTCTTTGTGTTAAATGTGATACAGAAAACTTTACCCTTCACATTCATATCATGATTTTATTATTTTTTTCATATTTTAAAATTTGCCGTTCTTTAAAATTTGTTTGCCGCCCCCAAAACTTTTCCGCCCTGGGCAGCCGCCCACCCCTGGGGCCGGCCCTGGCCATAGGACAGCACCTATAACATCTACCTACGGTATCTGTGATCCACGGTTGTCACTCATCAGGAGAGTCATTTGCTTGTTCGCTGCTTTACCACATACAAAATCCCACATAAATGCGCATATATCTTCTTTCGCCAATAAACATTGACGTTGCCTATAGTCTACTAGTACAATCAGTCTGACTTTGTGGTCCTACAACGAGTCGTCCGGCCACTGCTCGCTTTTATCGTATTCCAGTCTGGATGATTGCGTAGCAGGTGAACTTATACATGAGTCTTAAAAACCCAGCAACCCAGGTCGCGTATCAAAACACCGACCATGTTACGAACTTTTTAATAAACATAGAGTTAACTCCAAGGCTTAAATTAAAATTATAGTCTACTAGCTGTTACCCGCAGCGATGCCCGCGTGGTCAATGATACCACAGAAACCTTTTTTTGGGATAAAATCTATCATGTGTTAATCCAAGTTACCCTCTCTGTGTATGCCAAATTTGATGAACATTGGTTCGGCTTCATTCACCAGTTCTAGAGTAACAAACAAACAAACAGACAGACAAGCTTTCGCACTTATGATATTAATAGGATAGGATTACACTGGAATAGAGAGTAGCCAACTTAAATCAGTGAGAACCTTAGTCTATGTTTTTTATAAAAAACGGTAGGTGTGTATTTAAGCGACGATGTTTCTTACTACAGTTACGATGTAGTATTGTTTGCCTACACATACTTTAATAACTGAAGTTAAAACAAGACTTAAAAGGTCAAAATTCAAATAAACCCTACGTAATTTAATAAAAAGTAACAACCTTGAATTAGGGTCAACAATGCTTTTACCCAAATTAACTATCTAATAATAATTAAGTACGAGATTTGGAACTATATTCTGTCCCGAGTAGATAAAGATAATAATTTAAACATTTAGAATATTTACAGTTATATTTAAATTTATTTTTTAGCTGGCTTGTCAATCTCTAGATCGGGATTAACGCCACCTAGTGATGATAACTATTACTACATATTAGTGCGACAACTCTACTTCTGGCAGCAAGCTTATGAAAATTGTCAGAAAATGAATGGGACTCTTGCCAGCATAGAAAATAATGATATTCTTATTCAATTATTGCTTGTGATGGGCGAAAATAAGGACGAACGTGAGTATCAATAGCTTTATTGATAAAAATTAAAGTCATTTGACCGCCTCGTTGGTCAAGTGGCAAACGTACACGCAAAATACACCGATTAACCGGCGAGGCTCGGGTTCGACTCCCAACGGGGGCAGGCATTTGTATGATGAACATTTATTTAGATGTCAGCATTTCTGGGTGTTCATTAAAATTTTTCTGGTAGGTATCTATTTAAGTATTTCTATGTATTAGAATCAATGGCTAACACCCATAACACAAGCACATAATTGGCTTACTTTGGGGTTAGATTCAATTTGTGTAACTTGTCTTGGGATATTTAATATTTTTTTATCTGCTCAGGTATAGCAAACAATATTTTTATAGCTGTTCAGTAACTTGCCTAGGTGGTGATCCACCGCCTTACCTATTCCTGTTGCTATAATGACAAAGTCATGATCGGGCCCGAAGTGTAAAGTAGCCTTTAGCTTTGCACAAATAAATGTATTGGCCTAACACATACAAAATCTATGGCGTTTATTGGCCCCGGTTACCTTATATCATTAGGGGATTTGTGTATTAGTTCGCTGTCTTTTGCCATAGACAATATTATAACCTTAGCTTTCAATCAAAATATCCTCATTGACATTGGTCTATTCGTTTAAAAGTTATAATGCCACATACCAAATGAGATTTTTTCAATGTGGTGTTTAAATAAAATATGTCTCTCTCAAAACTATCCGTAATTAAACTAGGAACTATCTTGATCACATCAGCTTTTAAACAAAAAAATCCGAATCGAAATCGTTTCATTAAGATTTATAATGCCACTCATACACGCACGCACGCACAAAGCACGCATGCACGCAGGCAGGTCCTCGTACTCAAACACAGACACACAAACCTATAGCACCGTTTTCTATTGGGAGTTGAAAGAAAAGAACAACATTGACCGTTTCAAAGATCTAGGCTATCTTAACACAAACTTTACAATAGAGATTTTTGTATTAACATGAAATATCTTGTTCGGACAAAATGAGTAGATAGTAATAATTGGAAAAGACAACCCCTTTTGCGAATATAACTAACATTATAATTCCTTTTATAGCGATAGAGCACATTTGGGTGTCTGGCAAACTGAACATGACAAAAGACATCACCACTGACACCATAACTTATGTATGGACCAATCCTGCGTCGGACAGACGAATCGCAGACCCAAGGATGGGCCCAGACAGCGGTTTTTACGTAAGTCAAATTTAGATTATACCCGTCTGCTCTTACTTCTTGAAAATATTTGCTTACATTTTAATTTGGATATTTTATCTTCAAAAATGTTTTGCGATATTTTTATTACATTAACTTACGTCATCATTACAGTGACAAGGTAAGTGTAGATTACTACGTAACTGGTTCCTTAAGTTTTACGTGTTTTTGAGTCATAATTTAAATCGTACTACTCACCAATAGATGGCGCCATGGTTAAATGAAGAATTCTCGATGGACAGCCCTTGCATGAACTTGGATCGTCAGGACCACCTTTCGGGATTAGTTTACGGGCTTCCGTGTGACACGCCGCAGTATTCTGTGTGTATGATAGGTAAGGATTCTTCGTAATCTTTTGCGTTAAAAAATATTCTAATGAAGCGAAATAAAATACTACTGCAGCACTCAAGTAGCTTATTTTCTCATTAGATTTTCTTGAGTACAAGGTACTAAACACAATTTACGTACCTACCTTTCCCACGCTATAGGCATCAGTTTTAGAAAAGCAGAGTTGATGATTTTTCAAACCAAGCCAAGCATGTTTCATTTTTTCAATTTTTGATTTAAGTTTTCTAACTTTTAAACAAACTAACTTTAGCTGACTTCGAAGGTAGGTACGCACATTATAAACGATATAGAGGAAAATAATAAAACAATAAAAAATAGTAAAACAGCCTTTGTTTTATTATTTGTATAGGGGCTCAAATACCTACGAGTTAATTAGGTTCAGCTAGTTATTTTTTTTCTATGCGTTCGCAAAACAAAAAAGCGTATGGATTCCGCGTGCAAGTTTTGTACAATAAATTACAAATGTACAGTTATCGACAGCACTTTTAGCGGATAACAGAAACAACTAAATAAAACTATACAGACACTTCAGCTACCGTTCAAAAATTCCTGATGATAAAAAATACGTCACATCAGTGGTATTAAGAGCATCATCTACTTGAGACGGAAATGCTTCTAGCATAATTACCTTACACATCACATGCGGGTCAAAACAATCCCAAAATAATTTTTCTAGCAAGAATAAGTAAAGTGGTGAAACCAATCCAGGTAATCTGCGGCGAAACCTGGTCATATTGTAAGCAATAAATAAACGAATTCTCGCATTTTACAAAACTCTGACAGGAGAACTGTTGATTGTTACAAAGCAGCCAAGATTTTTCCTTGGCTCCTTTGGAAAAATCTAAATCAACTCAGTTTTATTCTTTACACTGGCATTTAATACACCTCTTTTTACAGAAAAGTCAAGTCCAGCTCAAAAAACAGAAACTGCAACAGAAGCAGAACAATAAATGTAATTTATAAATAATTATAATTGTTTACTAACATATTAATTAAACATTTTCATTGATTTAGAAGCGTTAATTATTTGAAATCATCAGAGGTACCTACATAAGTTTTGAAAAGAAAGAAAGCAGGCTTTTTCCCCTATTTTAGGCAAGAGTATTATTCTCATACCCTTAACTAAATATTGAACCTGTTAATTTAAAAAAATGCACCTATACCTTAAATGTGAATGATTAAATGAATGGTTGCATGTGTGTTTTGTTTTTTTTATTTATTTATAGCTTATAAATTTATAACACAATCTCTCAACAGAGAAATAAACTTAAACCAAAGTATACTTATCTAGCGGTCCGCCCCTTCGCACGTTCATAAAATATATATATAAACCTTCCTCTTCAATCACTTTCTGAAGAAAACCGCATCAAAATTCGCTGCGTAGTTAAAGGCCTCAAACTGGATCTCAGCGATTTGTGGGGCGACGGCGAAAGCGGAGCGGGCGCGGGCGCGGCGACCTGTGCCCGAACTCGATGTCAGCGGCCAGATCGCTCCGCCCCGCTCCGCTGACATCCAGTTCACTTCAATAAGAATCTATGTGTTAGATCGCGCCGCTCTCGCCGCCGCCCCGCAATCGCTCAGATCCAGTTTGAAGCCTTAAAGGTTTAAGCATACAAAGGGACACAGGGACAGAGGAAGTGACTTTGTTCTATACTAGTGATACTGGTTTGGCCTTAACTGTCTTATTTATAAAGAATGATAAGAGTAAAGTTAGACTGATATCAGTCTATCTCTCAGCTTAATACCTCAATACTTTAATACCAGGTTGAAACCTTGGAGTACTTTAATCTGTTTGTAATAAGACGGTAGATGTATATTGAACTTGCCTAAAAGTAATAATCGATAAGTTTACCGGCTACCTTACCCTCCGAACCGAAACACGTCAACGACGAGCATTGGACGTTATGGCGGCAGGAGTAGGTAGGGCGGTGGAACCAATCCGGACGAGTCGCTGCAAAACTCTAGCACCTAGTAGGATGTCACGGTGCTGGTGACGGTAAGCCTATGCTGGTCTTTTACGAGCTGCCTGGCAGGAATGGAGATAGTCTATTCTGCAAAGGAGCCCGGATCAACACAGGGAAAAAATATTGAAATTGAAAAATTGCTACAAACAGAAAGTGGCGATTTGATAGAAAGTATTTTATGATTAGCATTAGTCAAATTTTAAGTAATAAAATAATGTTTTTTCCTCCTCAGATAGTACTGAGTAATCATGAAACACAAGTTTTTTTCGCCTTTGTGGTCTAGCAGTTCAGTTGTTGGACTTGACTGCATGAGGTCCCGGGTTCGAATCCCGGGTTGGACAACGAAAAGAAAATTGGGTTTTTCTAATTTTCTAATAAAAAAAATGTTGCTCGGGATAAGATATGTGCCCGATTGGCGATAGGCTTGCCACCTATCACATTGTGGGACTTAGTATATACAGCTAGTCGTGGGTGCCCTGGTTGTGCCACTGCCTACCTCTTCGGGGATATGAGCGTGAAGACACTCACTTACTTTTATAAAATATGAATTATTTTATGAAAACAATAAAATAAAAGTACCACACCTCCAAATTTTGTTTGCCTCATTTTCTTCAATTTCATGGTCTTAAACCCAATTTGTACAACTTGAACAAAAATATTTCATTATTACTGTTTATTTTGTTATTAAGGTGGAATGGTTAACTGAAAGTATTTACTTTTTAGCGTCACTATTGAAAACTTGTTTTTTGTCATTTGTTCTCTGAGACCACCAGCTACTTATCATTATAATTTTTTATTATTTTCTACTTACAACTCCATAAGCTTTCATTTATAAATTTTCACAATCTGTAATTTAATTAGAAACTGTAATTTAATTAGAAACTGTAATTTAAGTTGGATTTAAATGTTACTTTGTTATGATGCCCATAGATGCATTACATTCTTTTACAATTACCATGGCAAATTAATTCGGTGTATACAAATTATTCAATTTTTACTCACGTCTGAGGTCTAGCAGTCCCGTGTCTGATATGCCTTCTTGAGGTCCTAGGTTTGTTCCCCAGATCGGGAAACAAAAAAATTAGAAAATGTATATTTTAAATTTTCTAATAAAGTTAAAGTTGCCCGGGATTCAATATATGACCCGTTGGCGATAGGCTTACCACCTATAACTTGTGAGACTTTAGTGTCTTCAACTAGTCATGGGTGCCCTGGTTATGCCTTTGCCAGTACCCGTTCAAGGATATTGGTGTGAAGATACGTAAATAAATTAATCAACAATTGCTTCTAACTATTATTATTCATCAAATTTAAAACTTCAATCCATTGTGTGTTAACATTATTTAGTTGTTGACAGTTTTCATTTGTTGTTTGAATATTCTTTTTAAAGAGACGGAGTTGTTCCAAATATGTTCGAAGAGTGTTGTTCAGAGCTTTTATTGAATCCAATTCTTGTAAAATATCTGAATGGATTTTCTGGAACAAAAAGTTATACAAGTAATCTCTACATATCAAAATATATCTTAATACAATTATGTGTCATGTTTGTCCACAATAGACTCCTAAACTACTTAACAAATTTTGATTAAATTTGCACACCGTGTGCAATTTGATCCAACTTGAAAGATAGGATAGCTTACATCTCAATTTATGATCAGAAAAATTAACATACGAGCTAAACCAGAACAGGCAGCTAGTTTACTGTAAAAAGTCATTGGGATGAACTTACTTACAGTCCTTTTGCCTTGCAAAAATGTATAACATAGCTATGTTATAAAATAAAACAGCGAGTAAAAACAATGATGTATATTCACATTTATTTTTAATATGCAAGAAAACTTGGGCTATTTATACAAACCATACTAAATCCACAAATAAATATATTACATATATATATATCAATTACATCAAATCATATTATGGTGTAGATTAGGATCTTTTATCACATATTTCACATGTATAGGGGCATAACCCTTGTAACCAGCTCTAGGGAGATAACTGTGGATTACTATGTACAATTTTAGTACCTATGGTAAGTGTCTCCTATATATTTACAAAGAAAAATCTTCACATCACACGGGATTTGAACCCATGGGCTTTGACTGTCCATGATTAAATCCTATCTGAGGTAAATAGGTAGGTACCCACTTAAACTTTTATTTGTTTTATCCCTAACATGGAATAAATAAAAAGGGAAATTAAAACCTTCTTGGTCCGGGCACCTTTGCAGAATGCCTTCCTGCCAGGCAGCTCCTAAAAGGTGAGCATAGGCTTACAGTCACCAACACCATGACATCCTATTAGGTGGTAGAGTTTTGCGGCGACTCGCCCGGATTGGTACCAACTCCCTACCTATTCCTGCCGCCATAACGTCCAATGCTTGCCGATAAGGAAGCCGGTAAACTTAGTTTTTGTCGAGGCCTAACATCCCGGCCTCAGATTGGTAACGCACCATTACAACCTTTGGTGTCTCTAGGCGACGTGAATTTCTTGCCATCAGGAAATCAGTCTGCTTGTTTAACTTCCATCATAAAAAAATATACTTTAATGTTTGGGACTTCTTACCTCTTGGTCTCCTCTTCTTGAAGAATTTATTGAAGCATTAGACATTTTTATATTTCATGGATTTACTATTTGTAAAATAACAAATTCAAGACACAAATAGCAACTTCTTTTATAGCCTGAATGGCAAACATAAATTTAAAAAAACAATGCTACTAATTACGTTTTGACCTCAAAAAGAACGAATTATTCAACTTTTATTGTTCTTAATATTACTTCTATCCAATCCAGTTTGTGTTTCATTTACGAAATACGTAGGTACATAACTATTAATCAATTGTAATCAATTAAAAAAGTGAAGTTGAGTGAAGTTTTTTCGAAATTTTTGTAGGAAAGCAGTTTCAGTTTTCAAATTCAAACTTTATTTTGACTTTTAAGTTAGGGCTGTTGAGATACTATCGATATATCGCAAAATCGATATTTTTATTTCGAAATATTGATACGTGATATTTCGTTATTGCATGATGAACACTCGATATTTTTTAATTTAATAAGTTTTATTCTTTAACCTCCTACGTCATTGTTAGGTTAACAATCGTTGAGTGCACGTATACGATATTTAGTTTTGACCATTTTTTATCAATATTTGCATATTATCATTTAAAAAAAAGTAATTATGAAAAAAAAACTGAATCATCGTTACAGTCAGTTAAGGAACAAGCTTGCTAATCCACAGTCGTTAAGCTTTTCAAAACAATAATTATGGCTAGAGTAAATCAAGTTTAATAGATATCCTTTAATTTTTTTATATATATTATGTGTATTATTTTTGACTGACAGTCACAAAGATGCGCCGCGGCACAGTGGGCGTTGCTCCATACAAAATGTATGTAAACAATCTAGACGGATTAAAGCGTTGCGATGCGCCCCGTCAAAGAATATAAATACTCTTTAACAAGAGAAGAAGCGTATCTCTCTTTTTAAAAAGTGCAACCGCGGCT
>NJDD01003416.1:31544-75111 GCA_002245505.1 Calephelis nemesis
TTGTTTGTTTTGTTTCTTCTGTTTGTTTTTTTCAAATTCAAATTTAGAATCGCATCGTGGAAAAAGGTTTACAAAATAGTCTATGGATTTTAATCAAAAGATTTTAAACCTGGCCAGTATTTTTTGAGCTCAAGAAATTTTTACGAAATTTGCGTATAGACAGTGTTGATGTGTGTACCAAGTATCTAACGAATATTTGTTTATATATGTATGTACTGTAACACGGGGACGTGTTATTTAATTATTAAAAGAATATTTTATATATATTATTTTTATTTCCTTTTACATGTTATTTGATACGTTCTCAATCATCAATTCTAATTTTAATTCTCGTTTTGATTCTGCGTTCTTTATCTTTTTTAAAATTCAAATATACTTCTTTTACAGCCAGTAGAGTTTGCATCGTAATGCAACCTCTACATATGCCCGCGCCTTCTTTAAAGAAATTATTTCTATCAGATAGAAATAATTTCTTCTAACCTTACCTATGGGGGAGAACAAATTAATACAAAATTGATGTTGAAAGAAGAACCTCACTGTAGGTTTAGTTTCAGGGAAATTTAATCCCTAAAACTTGATTAGACCAAAAACCCCCGAAGAAAAAAATCTAACCCTCCTTTCATACATCATTTTCAATCTAGCTTGCCTCAACTTATTTACAATTATGAAATTGACAAGAATAAAATTCATTTGAATACACCAATACTTCCCTATGCTGTTTTTCTAATAACATCCATTTATACGCCGAAAGTCGTCAATTTTTTAAAAGAAACATACTATGAACTTCAAAAAAAAATCAAACATATTTATGACTTACGTTTGCATAAATGGATTATATGTCACTTTCATAATATATACTGTCGATTATATCCGACTATGGATATTGGCATGTCATCAACGAGAGGTCTTTGACGGTACCATCATATCTCATACCCAATATATAATAAACAACACATATATTGATTATTGGATATATCTTATATTCCTTTCTCATTCTATAAATTACAAAAAAAAAAATATTACGCAAAATCTTTCAATTTAAGTAAATTTGAAACTATAGGAATACAATCTTTATCCAACAAAAATAAGTCCCAATAAATAAACCTCAAAATTATATAAATCAAAACAGATATTTTTTTTTGACCTCTTGCAGATGAGCACCATACATGAAATAAAAAAATATATTAGTTTATACATAATAATTAACATATTTATCAGTAAATCTGTACCAAAGTATCTTTATGATATAAGATTTTCTTTGAACATTCAAACAGATAATATTCACTATAACAAAAACGAAATCATAACCCCCATTATTGCAACTAACAATAATCCTTTTATAAACACCTTGCTATGACATCATCAATCCTTACCATTTGTCGTATCTTAAGCAACAAACCAATCACTCCTTAGGTACTCTCAATTCCATTAGATGAGTTTAGTTAGACTAGGATTTTAATACAAAATCCACTTCCAGCCTATGGCTTTAAGGAAGATTGTCTAGTCCTAAACACATTCCATCTTTTATCTATAATCACTCGTAATTCAATCAAAATCATATCGTCCTTTTATGTAAACTACCCATTAACTTTTTATGACAACCTTCGCGTTTACCTATTTCCAACACAATAACCTATAGGACTATTATCCATTTTATATTTTAATCTGCCTTATATTTATTTAGTTTTTTTATAAACTAAAAACATATATTTATTCTATTTGTTGTTTAAAAGAATTATTAAATACAAATCTATTTACAATGACATTTTGTATGTAGACCATGGACCCATTTGATTGTGGTATTTTGACCATTGCGCATTAGATCCAATTTCTTTACTTCTATTGGAACGTACATCCGCAAATTTATGTTCAAAATTTCTTGGCGATGGATAGCTGGTGTATTTTGTTTAGGGGTTGTTGGAACTGGTGTATTTTCACATTCTTTTATTTGCATTAAAATTTGTTTTAAATCTTTCGTTGTTTTGATGATTGACAGCGCTAATTTCCTTCTGTAAAATATGTCAGAGTCCTTTCTAAATTTATTGATTATAATCTCCTCGTCTGTTATTTTAGCTTTTGCTGCCAATTCCATTACATTATAATAAAATTCTATTATGTCTTCTTTATAATTTTGCTTTCTATTATAAAATAGTTCTACGTAGTTTATTTTCCTGCTAAATTCTTCTGATAACGCCTCCATCAAATCTCGATACGAGTATTTCTCATTTTCAATTTCAAAAATATTAAAAAATCGTAAAGCATTTCCCGCTAGGAATGAGGGAATCAATGCTTTCTTTTCCTCTTCTTCATATTTCTTTAGTATAAAAAAGTATTCAATCTTTTTCTTAAATTCTTTGAAATCACTCAATCCTTCGAATTTTTCGTTATCTTGCACCATTTTCATTTCTTCCATTTCTTTTTTTATAAAAGTACTACGGCGCCTCCACCAATTGTAACACGGGGACGTGTTATTTAATTATTAAAAGAATATTTTATATATATTATTTTTATTTCCTTTTACATGTTATTTGATACGTTCTCAATCATCAATTCTAATTTTAATTCTCGTTTTGATTCTGCGTTCTTTATCTTTTTTAAAATTCAAATATACTTCTTTAACAGCCAGTAGAGTTTGCATCTTTATGCAACCTCTACAGTACTATAGCTTTAGCAAAACAAATTAACCAAAAGATATTTAGATTGTTAGGTTGAACTTGATTCTACTACAATATATGTATTAGTTTGTTACATTGAGTTATTTTTTGATGTTTTATTATTGTATTTTTTGTTATAATACTTAGGTCAGAGTGTTTACTGAATGAAACTCGTTTTATGTTAATCTGTGCTTATCACGACGTTATTGTATGGATGCGAGAGTTAAGTTATGTAGCGAAAAGTTTAAATACAGTCGAAACGAGAAGACTACGGAAAATCCATGGTGTAACGTTTTTTGGATGCTTTAGTAACAATTAAATCTGAAAAATAGAGGAATTGTGTCAAAATGAGAAAGAGCATGCTCCGTTGGTTCGATGTTGTGGAAAGAATTACAGATGAAAGATTGACAAAGCAGATGCCACTATAAAATCATTCGGGTTTTATCCGATTGTGGTGTCAAGAGTATCCGAAACGGGCGTGTTTGTATGAAATGGTAGGGCGTGGTAGCTAACGAGTGGGGAGAAAGTCAGGCATGTTTTAAGGACCTTAGGCACTCAATACCTTCTGCCTAGCCTGTGTGGGACATGGCGTAAAAATATTTGTAATATTTTTATGTAACACTAAATAAACTACGTGACAATAACCAAACTCAGCTGTTTGGAATTGTTCATTGGTTCTGGAGACTGGGCACCATAATAACAAAAACATTAAAAAACTGCAAGATATGCTGTATGTTATCGTAATCTACAAAATTCACTCTGTAAACATAGTACAATAATTTATACATGTATTTGACAATAAGTACCTAGTAGGTACAAACTTTGCTTCACCGTCATTGCCATTACTGAAGGAGACGCTAAGGAAGTTCTCGATTGGTCCTGGGGGGTTACCATAAGCTTTTAAAACAGTAGTATTTATTTATATTAATACTAATTGTCAGTCGAGAAAGACAACCTTTTGACGTATACCATAAAGTTGCTTATAAAGGCAGACATTTAGCAAGATGGAAATAATACTGCTATAAGCGTTCATGGTAGGGCCCCTGATTTTGATATTTAATAATTAGAATTAATGTGTGAAGTCATAGTCAGAGATCCAAAACTTCCTAGAGCAAACTTACAAAATAGAAGGTATAAGCATGAGACGACTACATTGCCAATTAGCCGTAGGTGGAATTGTCTTCCAACAGTAGATAATTTCCTACCGTCAAGATGTTAGTGCTTGCCACTATTGTGTTCTACTAGGTATGCCATAGGTGAAATTCTCTTGCAACAGTAGACAATTTCTTATCGTCAAGGTGTTAGTGCTTGTCACTATTGTATTGAGGCCTTAATGAGAATAAATCGTTTACAATAAAAAAGAATAAAGACACCACTATATCGTTATGGTAGATGTTCTCAAGTGATAATTGTTTTCGTGGTCTGTCATTCGAAAGCATTTTCCATTAAGTTTTCAGAGAAGATATCCAGCGGTCTATTAATTTTTTTTCTTCAGTTTCAATGGACTCAAGTGTTGCGGTGACATCCAGTCTCTATATTTGTACATACAAATTACAATAAATCCGTAATAAAATTAAATCTGTCAATTAAATATTTTTTGAAACAATAATTGCAACGTATTCTTCATGATACATAACCCATAAATAGGGTTTCAGAATTTTTTGTTTGTTTATTCGATTTTCATGTAAAACCAGGTACCTACTGAACGTATTTTTACCAATTTTTGTGTAGTAGCAGCTTATATCAATAATTGCAACGTATTCTTCATGATACATAACCCATCAGAATCAGAATCAGAATAATCTTTATTCACATGAACCATACAAGTGGTATTTGTGCGCGTCGACATTTTTTAAACTACCACCGGATCGAAATCGCGGCCTCACACTGAGAAGATCCGGCGAAAGAAACTCAGCGGGCTTGTCTTTTTTTCAATTATAATATTTACAATATAATCTAGATTAAAATTACTAATTACAATCTGATTTTAACTTAAATAAATAGGGTTTCAGAATTTTTTGTTTGTTTACTTATTCGATTTTCATGTAAAACCAGGTACCTACTGAACGGATTTTTACCAATTTTTGTGTAGTAGCAGCTTATAGTCCTTTAGTATATTTCTCACTGCAGGAAAATCTTTCGTTACCATCACTAATATGTAAAAGTCACTTCATCATGTGTATCACAGAAACTACAACCACTACTTTTTAGTGTGTACGAAGTAGGGAGCGAGCAGCGAGCACATAAGCGTAAAGCGAGTTACCTCATAGCTACTTGTACATAAGTCTTTATAATTATTTGTGCTTATAGCATAGAAATAGGAATTGACTCGCATTACCGACTTCGAGAGAAGTACGACAATGTTCTATAGCAAATTATTTATATAAACACCGTTGGAATCGACATATAACTAAACAACATCGCTTCATCTCTTTTCAACAAATGTTGATATAACGTTTGCCAAAAGAGATAACGTTATTTTTGTCTATACTCATTTTTGCATGTTATGTCATGTTTAAACTTTAAAGTGACGTCTTGACAGTCCTCGCGCTTGCCACAAGTGCCATATTTTGTTTTAAAGTTTATAGTGATGTGCTATTACGTTTGTCGATATTTTATTTTAGAATCCTGTTTGTAGTTGACTTATTTTGTCTGTAATTTCTGAAGTACAAAATTTATGCATTGGAAAAATGTTTATACTAATTTATCAAGTACCTGTAGGGTATTAAAAAAAGTATCTTCACGCTCATATCCCTGCAGAGGTAGGCAGAGGCACAACCAGGGCACCCACGACTACACAGCCAAATATACTAAAAATCTTTCAAATGTTTCTAAATTAATTAATTTAGTATTTTCTTATGAGGATTTAAATACTTTTTACGTTTATTTATACTTTAAATCGTTTTATATCTTAGAGGAACAGTATAAGACAAAGTAACATATCTGTTATACTACCTTTTTTTCTTATTATCTAAGTTTTTTTTTATAAAAAAAAATATGTAAATATGTTTTTTTTAATTAAGCTTACCTATAACAAATTTAACATGTTTCGATACACTACGTTTTCTGGACTGCCGTAGCAATGTCAGAACGGCATCCATATTTTGTTTCAATGCAGGTTTTTCCAAAGCCTGCAGGTATTTATTTCATGTTCTATATATTTACGGTTAGTATTAATAACCTACCTACAGATAAAGATAGCCCTTCTAGAGTTTTGTTGCCAAGATATTTTGGTTAATTATTGAAAAATAGGAGCAGTTACCTGGCAACTGATCTAAAATAGCCCAATCTCTTATCTTAGAGAGATTATTAAAATTGGCCGTCAGAGGTTAATGCCACGTAGCCTAAATTGACATTAGCAACGTTGTCAGTTTTTTGCTATGCATAAATAGTCACGTGTCACTATCGAAAAATGCTAATCTCTTGTTAAAGAGTATTTATATTCTTTGATGCTAATAAATCTACTAAAGATTTTTATGAAATATGCTGAAAATTGTAAACATGTGTATTTTAAACGAATTAATACGTTATAAACGTAGGTCAAGAATTGTCATAATTTATGTTTTCACAAAACCAAAGAAACAAAATCTTACGTGTACTTTTGAATATCTACATGTTTATTTCATTAATTATCCAGATGATAACTTAAAACTCAAAATTAACTAATACGTCAAATAATATGAAATTAATTGAAACGTATATTACAAGGGTATCCAAACCGAAATATAGCAAAATATTTTACTTAATCCATACTAACATCGATTTTTTATTCTATTTTATTATTTTGAAATGCCGCAAATAGACTACTTACGTTGGTTTTTAATAAATATTTTGAAAAACGTAAGTCTATAGGAGCAGCAATAGGTAGGGCTGAAATACAAAACCAAGCCAGCTTCTTCACAGCTTAGTGTTATCTATTGTGAGTATAACCATGGACCTAAACAAGCAGTTTGATTTTTGAATTTGATTTTGAAAGTACCTACTATTGGGTTTGGACTATACTAATCAAACTTGAATTACTAAATTACCACGGTTATAAATGGGGTCCTCAAACTGTATGAGATCAAATTTTAAACATGTATGAATAGAGTCTTGACAAGAGAAAAGAGACTTTAAGAATCATCCAAATTCTTGGCATTATTTTTCTTTTGTAGTGTTAATAATATGATTAACAACATTTACATGTAATAAAATAATCTAAGGTACAAGACAAAAACATGCATTTTCAATATTAAGCATTTTGATTCATATAGCGTATATATTTTTGTAATTGTCAAACCCCCTTATAACAGTTTAATGGTTTTTAATTTAAAATATTAAAAGAAAGTTTCAAAATGAATGTTAAAAAAACTGTGACCACCATTATCGATCCAGTCCCATGCTGGTGGAATAGGTATCAAAACGCATGCGCCGCTGTATACCGGAACGCCATCTGGTTTTTAATTATAGAAAATAGTTCTTTCCGAAACGCCGCCATTTTGACATTTGTTTGGCTTTGTGTTTCACTTTAGAAATTTACATTGAAAAATATGTGATTATCATCTTCTTGATTCATAATTTTCACGTTTTAATATTTTATTAATGTTTGGGATATGTAAAATGGTGCGCATCCGTGAAAGTGATATGCAATAACTAGCGCATAAATCAATAATGTTCTAGTGCCGCTTTTTTATTTTTCGTTGTGTTTATTTCAACTATTTCCAAGGTGTTTGAGCTGCACATTTACGGATTTTTAATTTAGAATCCATTTCATGACTATTTGTTACATTAGATGGGAAAACTTTTGAAAAATTGCTTAACAATCATCGCAAAAAAAGGGCGCGAAGATCGCCGCGGCAATTTTTTCGTAAATATTTTTAAAACCTCTGGATGAAAATATTTTGATAAACTATCTGGAGTGGTTCTGAAGCAGTTTATTGCGACTGTAATGCATAAATTGAAATGTTGGGATAATATGAATTTAAGGAATAAATGATAACTTTCTAAAGTAGAGTTCATGTAAGTATTGTTCTAGTATTATTATTGTATATATAACAAACTCGCATGTTACCGTGACTTTGCCCTTGCGTTTACTATTAACTTTAAGTTGTTAGACTACACACGAACAAATTCAATAGTCATATTGAGTTTTATGATTGTTGAACAATTGAACATTTTGATTTTGTTCAACAATCTTTTTTCTTCATTTGCTATTAGGCCTGAGCTAGTATTCTACCACATAAATAATTTAAATTAGTTGATAAGAATTAAAGTTATTGCAGCAGCAATAAAAACATGTTTATATTACCCACAAACCTTTTATCTTTAGGCTCAAACCACTCATCTTGCAATGCGGTTAAGAAGTAGGAAAAGAGAGCGGGTCCTCTCAAAGAGGAATCCTCAAAGGGTCACAAGTCTGTCATTAAAACCGCTTAATCCATTACATAAACCAAAACCAGCTTGGAAGAAGCTCCTGAGTAGAGAGAATGGTCTACCTGACACATCTTTGTGTATTACTCGATCTCAAAAGAAAATTTTTAAAACTAGGCCAGTAAGAACAGTTAAAGATATGGAGAAAATAGTAGAAATGCAAAAGAAAATCAAACATAAAGATGAAATAATCAAAAAACCAATTTTCCAAACAGTTGTACGTAGTAACAATGGTGTATCATCAACCACGAAACCAAAATCCCAAAATGATAAAACCAAGAGTAAGGTTAAAGATGTACACACTAAAAACAGTCAAATACGTCAGAGTTCTTTAAATAGGGAGTTACGGAAAACAGAATCTATTTCAAGTGCATTAAGTTCACCTCGGAAGACAAGACGTATGGATAAAACTGATAAATCAGCCTCACTTAACAGCTCCCCAATTCGTAAAGTCCGTCAATTAGGTGTACCTTCACCTAAGGTCAAAGTTAGTTCTACAAACGAAAGCCCAAAAAAGAAGTTAAAAGCTAAAGTTCCAGAGCTCCCGTCACAGTCTTGTTTTAATGAAGATAATGATATAACCATGTACGAACCGCACACTACAACTCTTGATATACCAGTAAAAACAGATGAATCGGACTCTGATCAAGTTGAGTCATCTGAATTGTGTCTTCCAAATGATTGTCTGAATGATTTTATAGCTATAGCAGAGTGTGCTAGGTTAATCAACCAAGAATTATCAACAGAAGAGGACATTAACCTTCTAGCAGATAAGGCAGCTAGGGTTATGACAACAGAACAAGATGATAAAAGGACTGTAAGGAAAAACTCAGTAGAAAAAAGGATTGTGAAGAGAAGAAAATCTAGTAATGATTTAGAGATGTATCAACCAACTTCTACCACAGATGATTTGGATTCTTGCACTGATTTTTTGAGTGAAGAAAAATATGTTCAGGTATGTTTTGTTTAAATACAACATTTAACAAAGTACACAAATAGTATGGATGGGGTATCATTTATTTTTAAACAACTACCTTCTTTGGTCTAAATTTGTCTTATTTTTCTTATTATCAATCTTGGAAATCCGTCAACTTGTTTGCCTTCCAATGTCATAAAAAATGTACATTTTGTAATATAGCACCTAGATGTATTTGGAAAATTTGTTTTTGTGTCTTGTTTCCAGTTAGTGTGGAAAGTTCATTAGTTCAGGGTCTGAAGATGGAAAAATTATGGGAACTTATGATTTGAATTGAAGTCAAAATTTAAACATGCAATTGGGGACTATTTTTGCCCAGGAAACTTTGATTGAAAAATAAAATGAATTGAAGGAATTTAAATTTAGTTTTGTCAGTTTTACTTTTTTAATTTTAACATAATAAATATCAGTAACAAGGTGAGCCGACAGACATTGGCCTGTCTTAACTATGAATGTTGATTTTTTTTTCATATGAACCTTCAAACAATAACTAAAACAACAAAAAAGTATTAGTAAAATGGTTCATCTGTTCACACATGATGCATTTACCAAGGCAATTTTTTTCCTTGGTTTTTATATTTGAGAGAATAATAATAAAAAGTTTATTGCCAAAAAAAACAACTCTTAGTTACGATTAGTTAACCTATATTCGTTGCGAGCCGCTGGATGGTTACATGGTTTTTATTAGAAAAATGAAAAAAAAACAATTTCTGTTGCTCATGGATTAAATTCTATACTAGACCACTAGACCACAGAGGTGACATATAAATAAAATAATGTATATAACACACATATTTCTCTTTTCCTCAGCCTGACTTTGTCACAATGCTAGAACAAGACAACTATGTCCGAGACCCAGAATGTGAGATATCATCCACATGTGGGGATACACAGGGAACAGCTATTGAAAGTCTAGAGGCATTGTCTGCTAGAAGTCCTAGTACTGGATTTTTGGCGGAGATCAGTCAGAGTTTGGCATCTGAGGCTGCTGGTTGGGTAAGAAAGAATATTTATTTTACAAAAGCTTAATGACAATTATTGTATAATGTAGCTGTAAAATTTTATGTCATTAAATTATGGCACAAGGCACATCCTTCCTGTCTCTTTATATTACTCACAAGTAAAGAAATCTAGTAGTTTAGATTATCAAATTATTCAATAGTGTAACAACTTGACAATATGTTTACCATTATTTAAGATAGTCCTGTCACCATTTCGTCAGAGCTGTGCATTCATATGGAGGGCAGCCTTATGCAAGACATAAAACATTCCGCTCCCAACTTGCCACACCAACTTTTAACTATTAATAACCATTATTATACTTATTTTCACTGTTTAAAATATAAAATCAACAAGCCCACTGGTGGTAGGAAACTATACAGCGACTTGCTGGGTTAGGGATCTTCCTTACCTATTCCTGCTGCCATAATCACTGTCATGTTCCCATCCAGAGGGTAGGGTAGTGGGTTGACTTGAATGATAGGCCTAACATCCCATCCACAGGACAGTGACACACCTGTAACATCTAATGGTGTTTATAGGGCACAATTGTTTCTTATCATTCCGAGAGCTGTGTGTTTGGTCACTGAGCTATCACTTAAAAAAAATTAAATAAGTTAATAATGAAATGTGTAATTTTTTTTAGAGTGCATCTGATATTGTGACGGACGAAAACTCTCTCACGTGTCACGATGAAGTGGCGCCGGATACTGAGGCATGTATAACATTTTAATTTATGTGAATCCTTAAGAAACACCAATATTTTTTACTCCATCGAATTACTCGTGTAACAGTTTGATTAAATGCAAGACATATAGCTTTTATAGACAAATAATAAATAAAAAAAATATCCCTGGACAAGTTACACAAATTTAATCTAACCCAAATGTAAGCAAATTACATGCTTGTGTTATGGGTATTAGTCAATAATTCAAATACATGTCGTAAAATACCGGAATAAATTTAATAATCATCTAGACCCGGAAATGCAGACATCTAAATGTTTATCACGCATATGCCTGCCCCTCGGGAATCGAACCCGAGCCTCGCGGTTTGTCAGCGTAGTTAGGCGTGTATGTGCTAGCCACTCGACCAACGAGTTGTAAGTTTTCTGTGCTATTTCAAAATAACTAAAAATCGATTATGTGGAAGTAAGGTTTTACTGAAAAATATTAGTCGTTTTAATGTTAAAAATATACTTCAAGTGCTTCCCAACTTGGGGCTGAACTAAAATAATTTTGCCAACTAAAATGGAAAAGTGTACATCAAATAGCTGCCAAATGACGTATTTTATATTTGCTATCTCCAGTGACCAACAGAAATACAATAGAGATAGCAAACACAAATGACGTCATTTGATGTACACTTTTCCGTTTTGAGTTGGCAACTGAGATACATAATTAGCACCCTGATTTCTGTTGCTATAAATTTTATTATGAAATTTGATGAAGGTGATTATGTGTTGTTTTTTAAAACAGAGATGTTTTAGCATGGATTGACTTTATACCTCAAAATAAAATGGTACCATTAAATACATAAGTACATTACATTTTTACATCTATAAAAAGTAACATACATATATATATACAGTAATGTTGTTACTCTTACGGTGAACAGGGTTTTCGTTGAAAGCTCCCAATTGGCTTGATTTTTCTGATACGTTGAATAATCGTTGTCATTATTCAACCAATTGACTCAAAATCATAACTAATTATGGATCTAAACAATTAAAGTTATGAATCATCCTATCTACGGGTTAAAATCGTATGAAAATCGGTTCAATAGTTTTTGTGTTTTTTCGCGAAAAGTGTGACTGTGACTGAAAAAAGTAAAGTGAGTTTTTAACCTTACAGGAGGAAGCTGGGGATGTGATATCTTCATGCAGCACTAGAGTTGACTGCGAACAAATCACTTCTTGGGCAGATGCTTTTGATCCTTATCTGTTTATAAAACAAGTAAGAATGTTTTTTTTTTAAAAAAACATCAATTTAAATGCAGTTCAATTTTGTTAGTTTTGTTTTGTGCTATCTTTGTTTGATACACCTACTTTGGTTATATTTTTGTTTGCTGGTAGAGATTGCTGAATATGTTAAGTTCGCTTTTCGTGTAATATATAATGGTAATATGTAGTGTATTAAAAGTGTAAATAAATAAATAAAATGTATTAAATATGTTGTACTATGTTCAGCTGCCGCCGCTGGAGACGGTGGCGACGGGCGCGCTGCGGGCAAGGTACCCGGCTCTCCCGCTCAAGACCAGGACCAGTCCCGACTTCAGTCTCGTGAGTGTACACACACAGATTACATACACACACATATCATCCAATTCCTTTAGGAGGTAGGCAGAAAGTATCGAGTGCTGAATGTCATGATCTTTCCAAATTGTTTTCCCGTGTTGGTGCGGGTCTGCTGAGTAGAATATCTGCCCCTCTACCGGGCAGTTCGTAAAGGGCGAGCGCTGGTTAAAATATATGTCAATGCCAACAATACCACTGTTGGTAGAGTGCTGTGCAGCTGCTTGCACCATCCCCGACCTTACCTATTCCTGCAGCCATGACTGTCATATTCCAGTCCGGAAGGTAGAAATTCTGGAAGGTAAAATTCAAGTGTTCTCTTGATATCAGGATTGCTATGTACTTGTTCGCAAACCATTCTTTTACAAAAACCTGGCTAGCTTCCTACACGTTTCAGTTAATAGGATTTCTACTTACTATTAATATATTGTACCCAAGAGTCCAAAAAAACAAATGTGAAATATAGGACCTAGGTATATAAATTACACAGCACTTTGTTGGTCCGCAATGGACTCTTAAACTACTTAACTAATTTTAATCAAATCAGCAGTTTGATTGAACTTGAAAGATAGCATAGCTTACTTACATCTCAATTTATCGCGGACCAAGCCGCGGGCAACGGATAGTTATTTATATATTTTTGTTGCAGGTACTGGATTTGGACGAAACCCTAGTACACTGTTCACTACAAGAGCTTCCAGATGCAAGCTTCCACTTCCCTGTATTGTTTCAAGATTGCAGATACACTGTGAGTTAATTGATAAAAAATGGCGTATCTTTGCAGAAATCCATACTTATACTCAAATAAAATTATTTAATTTGCAATTATACATATAAAAAAAGGAAAAACTGTGCTATGAATGAATTCGATTTACCGGAAGTCAAAGATTACACATCGCGCCACATATTACACATCGCTAAAATGTTTTATTAGCACCAACAATATACACACTACTAAAACTTCAACGTGTTGAGAACACTCCTGTGTGGAGTACAGTCGGATTCTCTTGATGATGCTTCAGTTGCGAAGCGAAACGAAGGTTGCGTTTTTAGTAGCAGTGTGTGTATTATTGGTGCTAATAAAACAGTTTCGTGATGTGTGTTGCGTAGTGCTGGGTATATTTGGGGTATTTAGCTTCAGGTAAGTCCAATTCATTCATAACGCACTCTTTTTCCTGTTTTGTCATGCCATAATACGTATATTTGTTTTGTGGACAATTATTGCAGATTAATGTTTTTTATTTGGATAACACTGTGATTTATTATTTATCATAGTGGGCATTGTTTATCAGTGGCATATGGTGTTCGTGTGACACATAAAATTATCAATTTGATTTTGAGGAAATATTTTTTAGTATCTGTATTTTGAGGAAATCGAGGGAAAGCTTATCTCAGAGCAAATGGCGCTTGGGTTCGATTTCTGACTGCGATAGGAATTTATGTGACGGACGTAAATATCTACTACTAACGTCAGTGTAACGAGCGCAAAACTTAAAATTGAGTTTGAGGATTTAATAAAGAAATCCTGAAAGAAATTATTATATTAATCATAAAAAACACGTGGCTTACCAATGTTATTAATGACATATTGTAATATAATAATGTAATGGATTACCCAAAAAATCATAGCAAAAAAATTGTAAATTTTGATTTCTTTATATTCTAAAAGGGCCCCAAGTTTTAATGTGCCCAAGGGCACAAGCCCAATCTAAGACAGCCCTGATGATCCTCCTCTTTTTTCGTTGAGGCTTAATAAAGTACCTATTACAGGTGTTTGTCCGCACACGTCCACATTTCGCGGAGTTCCTGTCTCGAGTGTCGCGCCTGTACGAGGTGATCCTCTTCACCGCCAGCAAGCGAGTGTACGCCGACAGGCTGCTAAACCTCCTCGACCCCGAACGACGTTGGATTAAATATAGGTGAGAAAACTTATTAGTAATTGGGGAATTAATTACGATGGCGTTGGAATTGAAAAGTGTAGGTGGAGTAACAAGTAGTAGCGTTGTCTTATATTTTATTAGTAGTATACTGGCATGTGCGTACGCGCAAGAGCGTGCGTGCATGCATGCGTACGCGCGTGCGTGTATATTTAAATGCGTGTGTTTGTATGCTCGCGTCTGGATTTGAATGATTTGCCGTATATAAATGTCTAGATAAAATATTAAAGCGAGGCTACTATATCTACTTTGAACTAGACCAGTGGTATATCTTTATTTTGTTATTAGATGAGAGAAATAACGGCTTTAAATTTTTATCCTGAACTTTTTTTACTTCAGGTTGTTCCGAGAGCATTGTCTGCTGGTGAATGGGAATTATGTCAAGGATTTATCGATCCTCGGCAGAGATTTGCGCAAGACTGTGATAGTGGATAACAGCCCGCAGGTAATTTTCTCCTTACCATTACATTTTACTCTGAAGAAGGGAATATTTATCCCGAAGCAACAAATGAGTTCCTTGGTAGGAATAAAATTTTGAAACTGCGTGCGATGTGTTGCATTTAACATGAAAAACTACACAATATTGTTTTTAAACATAAAACTAAAGCACGTTCAGATTCTCTACACTTTGTTTTAATAAAAGAATGCCTTATGCTTTAAGTCCAGCCTTTATTTAATTGTTTAAATTGATCGTTTATTTTATTTTTTTAATCTCGTAGATTATTACGGAATTAAATTTTAGGGAAATTGTGCAAAATTTTGGTAGATTTCTGAAAAACTTACAACTATATACTTCCATTCACAGCTGTGTTAGTTGCTGTCTTTTGATTTTAAATAAACTTGTGTTGATAAATGTAGATGAACTCATAACAAATATTAAAATAAAATTAATAAACTCGCTCAGAATTGTGATTAAACACGAATGTAAGCGTTGTCAGGTCAATCAAAAGATAAGGTTGACAAATGTCATAATTTACTTTGTATTTTAGGCATTTGGATATCAGTTGGAAAACGGTATTCCCATAGACAGTTGGTTTGTGGATCGCAGTGATAATGAACTATTGAAGTTATTACCATTTTTAGAACATCTGGCTTCGGTGAGTATAGACTTAATTAAATAAATTAATATACCTGGACAAGTCACACAAATTGAATTTGACCCCCAAGCTTATAATAAGCTTATTATATAGGGTTTTCCAATTGGCGCGAATAGATTTTGATGGCATATGGAGGCCATTTTGTTTTGATGACATATGGAAGCCATTTTGTTTTGACGACATCTGTCAAATCTTTTGTTTATTATTTAGTTACTAATGCCAAATCATCATGGCAAGTTACACGATCAAACAGCACGTTCAAATGTGAAAACTTTATTAGCAAAATCAGTGCTCGTTAAAATTGAAGTCTGCGAAAGCCGAGTTTTTGTGCACGGCGCGGATTCGACCGCCTCGGGTTCTGCTGTACACTTTAACGGACCGCGGCGATGTTCTTGACCGATCTTGCGTTCCTTTTTTTTATGATATTGGAAGGCAAACAAGCAGACGGATTTCCTGATGGTAAGAAATTCCCGCCGCCTAGAGACGCCATAGCCGGTAATGGCGCGTTGCCAACCAGAGGCCGGGATGTAAGGCCGGCGAGCAATAGTAAGTTTACTGGCTACCTTACCCTTCGAACCGGAACATGGATGGAAAGTAGCTACGTAAAATAGCTATGTAAAGTAACTAGAAACTATCTCGATCTCGAAATCGATTTATTCGTTTAGAAGTTATTATAATGCACAGTCACACACAGCCGGATCAAACTTATAACAAACATTTTTTTTCCATCAGAGGTTCAAAAAAATATAAAAACTCCAGTTTTTGTCGGGGGTTACAAAAATTTTATTTTACGATTGTTTAACTTGGGAATTTGTGGATTTTTTGTGATTGATATATTAAAATATTACAGAAAGACGATGTCCGGCCGTACATACGGGATAAGTACAAACTATTCAGTTACCTTCCACCTGACTAAACAAACAAAAAAAGAATCACCCGGATGCAGGTTATTGAACTGTTTGATCTACTATAAGGTAATTTTACCCATATGTTTACAGTGATTTTATATTAGAATACAATTAATGTATATAAAAACATGGGATTGTATGTTTTTGAATGTAACTTTTGGATGAAAATATGCAAAATTGTGACTTTAAAATGTCTGATATCTTCTAAAAGTCCTAAATCAGGAGTTTTTTTTTAAATAATAGATTAGGCCAGTGTGAAAAGTAATATAAATGTTTGTTTATCATCAATAATGGCTATTTTAATTTTAGCACTTTTGCCGTGCTTGGGATTTACCTGAAATGGTTAAAGAAAACAATTTAGACGTCATATGATATAAAATTAACGCCTTTAATGTTAAATTTGTTTTGGACTAAAATATAAAACTACGGATTAGCGTGGTTATTCAGTTTGTCAAGGGTGTTATTGAAAAATCGCTGGTTAAATACAGCTTACGTCTTAATGTTTTCTTTAAACATTACTATGTATCTGTTATATTGTACATCTTAGGTATTCCACATCCATACCGAGTTTTAACTTCTGAAATGCCATGCTTTCGATTGCCTATCTTAAGTTAAACATAAAGTGTTTATTTATTTAGTATATTTATTTAATTTTCGTCCGTAAAATAAAATATCGTAAAATTCCGTATCTGATATAGAGTCAAAAACATAAATGGGATATAAAAAAATATCGATTTTTGCATTTCGACGTTGTAATGTTCTAATAGCAATAATATGTATAGCGACAATTCTAAATTTTAATCGATAAAAATATCTCGAAAACCGATTCGGATAATATTTTATCAATGTATAAAATAGCCCAAGATTAAAATAATGACACTTTAGTTATCGAAAAGTTGTCATTTATAACAATGTTTTTTAATTATATTTTATCACATTGCATCACAAAATTTCTAGAGTGACTAATTTAAATCTGTGATTATTATTGTGGAAGTTATTTTTAGTTCTTAAAGATTATTTTTAGTGAAGTAGGTAGTACAGTTGTTCACTAAAGTGTTTTAGGAATAATAAATAATATTTTTTAATAGTCAGACACTAGGTTTCTGTATATGATTAATCTGATATAGAACACATATATACTTAATACTTAATTTAGACCTTAAATCAAATTTTTGATTGATTTTAAATACTTTAAGAGTAAAGTGAGACAGTGATCTTATTGTTTAAGAATCTATATCGATTGTTATTTTAGTATTGACATATTTTTTAGCTTATAGCATTTTACTGAAATATATAAAAATTATTTTTCTTGAATCACTTTTGTACGTGACTGTACTTTTATAATATTGATATTATGATTGAACAAATTATATTATGTTACTATTAGTGGGTGTTTAGGTGCTATATTTTATTAATCTCTACTATGCAATTTTTAAGTCTTATCATGATCTAAAGTAAATCAAAACTTGTTCCTAGTTTAGCTTAAGCTGACCTAATTACAAAGTTGTTACAATGGTTCTTCATATATAATATTGCTTTCTTTAAGATTTTTTTTTCTTATTGAAAACAGAATACTATTATCAGTACTAAAAGTTAAAACAAACAACTTTTTTCAAACTATGTGTGTAAATGCTATCCAAGTACAATCAATGACATAAGTGTAACTTGACTTTTTTTCAATTTTTTAAAATATTTTTTTCATGATTTATTAGTGATATAATTATGTTTAACATTAATGAATGGATTTTTACGTCGTTTTGGAGGTTGTGTCTATTTTCGATGGTGTTTTTTTTGTTTATCAATAAACCATGTGCCGATTGACATCCTACTAGGTTAGTGGTAGTTTCGCATCGACTCGTCCAGATTGGTACCACCGCCTTACCTATTCCTGCCGCCATAACGTCAATGCTTGTCGTTGACGTGTTCCGATTCGGAGATTAGGGTAGCCGGTAAACTTACTTTTGCTCTAGGCCAAATATTATTGACCTGACAACGTCTTATAATTCGATGGAGCCGGCTGCACTCACCAAAAAACAAGACTCATGCGGCGTTACCTCGCTCTGAGGCGTGCCATTTAAGGCTTGAAGTGCAAGCGAGAGCGCGGCACGAGCGTCAAAGAGGCATAATCGGCCTCCGTTCTTACAGACTTTACAGACGAGACAACTGCTTTTTTCATAAAAAAATAATTTGAAAACGTTGAACAGTTGATTTTTTTAACAAACAACAAAACTCACTACTAAATGACTAATTTTCAGCACTTAAGAGATTTTAATTCCCTTAATATTCCCAGCTATAGCAATATACATGTACGAGACCCTTTTAAGTCTCCCATACATAACCGTGCAATCAAGCTAAAATATCCATTACAAAAAAGTCACGTCTAGTTTTTTATCCGGTACTCGAGTGTTGATGTTTTATCGATAGTGATTTTATTAGATCTTGCAGATATGTCGACTATAAATATATTATAACACATCACTAAATAATTTTCATCGAGTTTTAAAATTTAACACTGATTGAATATATTATTGATTTAAATATGATGTAAAGTATTATCTTAAAATTCAATTAAAAAAGTAAAATTTTCTTTGTAAGAGGCGGCTAAGACTTCTTTTGAATTTGTTGTTTGACCCCTTTGTAGAAATGTCATATTTTTTTAAATTTCTGTGACAAATTACTAAACATCTTTCTTTTTTGTCTTTTTTTTTTGTAATAATATTAAATTGGTGAATGATATTGTTAAAAAAGATACTTGGTAAATTTAATTGTTAGTTACACAAATAAGAAAATCATTTTTATTTTCTGTACGTAAAAACCTAGATAATGATGAATCAACATCACATATGTTTTATTTATATTTAGGGTCGATTTATTTCGCAACAAAAAGTATTATAACTTGGAATTCTCTATGGTCTCTGAATTGATCACCGCCTATATCGTTTTAGTGTGTACTATAGACAAGTTAAGCAATCCATAGTGTAATTATATACTAGATTTTACAAACTGCATTGCTTATAAGAAATGTAAATGAATCATTACTAATATAGATATTTAAATCCAAATAAAATTATTTAATTTGCGATTTCCCGCCAAAAAATGTATACGTATTATGGCGTGACAAAACAGGCAAAATAGTGCGCTGTGAATGAATTGGACTTACCGAAAGCTAAAACTCCCAAATATATCCAGCTCTACACAACACACACGTACGTATACATTTTTTGCCGGTAAATTGCAAATCAAAGAATTTTATTTGGATTTTAGTATGAAATTCCTTTAAAGTAACGCCTTCTTCTATCATTTTTTTAATATCGATATATTTGGTATAAAAAATGTTTGGATATCTACAGATGTGTTCAGTATTGATGCGTTACGGAAAATATAAAACCTATATTAAGAAAAGGAACAAAAAAATACAGTGAGGTTAAAAAGAAATGTTTGAATGCATGTAAAGAATGAAATAATATTCCGCTGGTTCGGAAAAAATAATTGTGATGTCAGGCTGAAAGCTCTAAAACTTAGTCAATAAAGTATATTATATTACAATATGGGCTGCTTAATGATAATAAAAATAGTTTTTAACGGAAGGAATTTTTTACGTGGCATACCTATATGATTTTAACTAATATTACCGACAAAATGATATGGTAACAGCAAAGAATGTTAAAATTATTAAGTAAATAGAAAATAAGTTATAAAAGTAAATTTGATGTAAATTAATGTATTATGTTTTAAATATCTGTCTTCAAAAGTATTTTACAAAAAATTTTCTACATCAGATTCGATATTGATATTAAAATATTTAATATTGTATTAAAATATCGACATCGATAAAAGATTTTGTCACCTAAATACCATACAAACATATATCATATAAATACACTATAAGTTGTGATATTATTTTGTCGTTAATATTACCACGCATTTATTCATCTTTTTCATATTACGTATTAAAGAATGAAACAAATGTTTACTTCATGTACGCTGTTACGGTCTATCTTACATAAAATGCGAGAGATGGAAAATCTACTGTATATGTGTGAATACAGAAACTTATATAGAAACGGTCTAGTGTTCGAAATTTTATGTCGAAAATTATGTAAGTTGCACGGCAGCTTAATTTTTTATTTCGTTAATTGTTTATATGTTTTATTTATTTATTGTATAAAAATGTGTCTTGTTGGTAAAGTATTATTTATTTAAATTCAAATCTCTATTCCTTCCGTTTGAATAATGTAGGGTAAAAAAAGTAGAAGATAATGTCACGATTAAGATTTTGGACCGACAATGGTAAATGTGACAAGGTTGTATTTAATATATATTTATATGGATAAATTTATCACGTATATTCTTCAAAACTTTATTTCCTACTGATAAAATACAAAATTTCCTGATACAAAAGTGTTGCAATGTTAATTGATTTAATTAAATAAAAAAAATCATTGAAAGTGTACTATTTTTAACAACATTTTGAAGGAAACAAAAAAAAAATAAACAAATCCGGTTGCACAACGTAGTTAAAAATACCACTGAACCCCTGGGAAAAAATCCCAGTAGTCCAATCATGGAACACCTTCAATGGAACCTCTGGGAATACACGTCATTGATACGATCATAAATACAAAGTTTAAAAAAGCATATTAAACAAAACTACACGAAACGTGAAGTATAACATCGTATGGTCACGTTTCTAGTTTTTTAGTCGAATAAAAAGCAGCTATTGAATGAATAAATATTTACATTGCACTTATATAATATACTAGAACAGCTATTGTGTTGCTGTCGATGTATCTAGTTTTTTCCATAGGTACTCCTAAAGTTATGGATACATTAAATATTACTTTAAAGTAATATTATTATTTAGAACATCAGTCATAAAATACACACTTTTTCGTAGAAAAACACTTGTACTCATCCACTACACACTATATTCAACACTTTACGCTACTTTTCAGCCAACCGGTTTCACTTTTTACTTTTATTAATTTTATTATACAATGGAATTCCACCGAGTGCCGACGACAGCAAGTATAGATTCAGTCATAAAACATTCGTTTGTCACAGAATTGATAACAAATTACAAAACTTACAAGTTATGAAACTTTAGAAATCTATCAGTCGGTCTTTAGACTTAGTCGTGATGTTATCTTATGATTTGATTATAAGAAAATTTGTGGGTTAAACTTTATTTAGGCTCAATAAAAACTTTTTCTTCAACTTTTTTATTAATTTGTTAGTTTACTTAACAGACTAAGCTGCGCATTTAATTCAAAATGCTTGACTGACTGACTGACTTAATATCCATCCCTCTTACTGACGGATAAAACCACCACCATATCTCATTTTTGCTTTTATTTTGATTGTGATGAACGCATCAAGTGTTTTTTATTGTTTCTTCTTTTTTGTCGGCGTCAGGCTGAGATTACCCCATCGCCCGCTAACCCCGACCAGTAAACATCTATTGTGTATGTAGGCGACTGTAGTCTACATACTATTGGGGGTACCGTGTGCTTTTTTGCTATTTCAATTATCATAATCTTTCATCAGTCTTTCATATTATATTTTAACCATCTCCAAAAAGGAAGGGGTCGTTAATTTTTTTTTTCATGTTACGCGAAATGGGTTTGAGCTCTCTGCGGTGCACGACATTCAAATATTTTTTGGGCTTTACTGATGTTATGTGGATTTATTTGGAGTTACCCCACAAGCTTTCTTTTACCAACATTAGATAAGCAAATTAAAAAGTTTTTATGTAGTTAGCGTAACATAGAAATAAGTAAAGGTAGAGAGGTTGTTCAGATTTGTAAATCCTAATCAAATGTTTAACCTATTAAAGTAATTAATTATATAATGATGTTTTATTATTTTCCTTGCTTTGATTTTTATGCTAAAGAAACAAACTTTTTCCTGGTAAAACACAAGTCGCCTAAAGACAATAGTTGCTAATGCGTAGCCCACCTGAGGCTGTTATGCTTAGACTTAGTATAACTAACTTCTGCTATCTCTCCAGACCTAGGACACGACAGTGACTAGCTTTTATTCGCCTCTGTGCTCTAGTGGTTCTGTATTTGTGTCTGGGCTTGAAATACCGATATTTTTGGGAATCGGTAATAATGGCCTTGGAGCGATTTTGGTATTAAAGGCGAAAGGTAAAAGGCGTACCGGTACCACATTTAATACATCTACAGACTATGTAGGCGACTGTAGTTTACGTTTAAAAAAGGTTTAAGGGTTTTATACCGGTACTGGTTCAATAATACTGGTACCTGAAAATATATTATCTAATTTTTATTTTAAATCAAACGTTCTTTTCCTACTTGTCCTATTTAAATTATACGTATACCTAAAACAAAAATTGGCAAGCGGCCGTAATTGTTTTCAACGGGTACCTTTATTAGGTACAGGTATTTATCGGTATTATAATGGTACCGGTATACAGAATACAGGTTCGGAAGCGGTATCCAGATATCAAAATGGCAAGATCTGCTTAGTACCGGTACCAAACCTGTTCTTTTAGTATCGGTTCCAAGCCTTGTTAGGCGTGGATTTCATGAGGTCCCGAGTTAGGCAGTTCAAATGTGTTTTTTTTACGTTTTTGTTAAGGAACGTTGACCGAGATCGGATAATTACCCGGTTGGCGAAAGGTTTGAATATAACACTGCGATTGAAGTGGCTTATCATGGCTGCCCTACCTCGTTGTATTTCTGTCTCCCTCTTTGGGGATACGGACTTAAAGATACGACCACTGACATTGTGTTACTAGGTAGGAATAAGAAATGTGGTGGGCCAATCCGGGCCAGCCATTCCTGAATTACCACACAGTTTGTCTACTACTAGAATGCTATAATTACAATTACACGATGACTTAACGCCAAAACTTTTACAACTTACTTTGAAAACTGCCTATCTACCAGGCAATTTTTATATTAAATCTCGAATTTGCAATAGTTACAGAGATTTCACACTACGTCCGATCCGATCCCGTGAAAATATGGTCCGTAGCAGCCGTAGAACTATTTATATGGGAATTCACGCACGCACGCACTGTTCTCCGTCATCTGATTTGTTTCCGTCATACTAGAATCTCCATTTCGGAGAAGATTTTTGACGGACGAAATATGTATGAACTCTCGCGCACTGCGACCGAGTTAAAGCCGACTGCCGAGCTGCTTACAAGCAGAGGCAACGGGGTGTGCGGCTGGGTCACGTGAAGCGGCAGGCATCCAGTGTTACCTACACTGTAAAGTGTCTATAAAGGAAAATAGGTTGTTTGCCGAATTTCGAAACATATGGAAACTACCACCTGACTGCCACTAAACTGACACAAACAAATGTGTCTGCATGAGTGTAAACTATATTTACACATTTTTGGATTTTCGTTGTATTATATGGCGTCTGTGAAAGGACTCATGATCAACGACGTGCACACTGCTGTGGGCTCCATATTAAATTTTCACGGGTTTAGATCGGACCAGTGCGTAAGCAATATCCGAATTCAGTCCGAGTTTTCTAGACCAATATTTTCACGGGTTCGAATCGGATTCAAATCAGACGTACTGCGTAACTGCTGTTAGTATTAAAATGAAAATTTGTCAAGTACCCATAAGTATTGTAGAGTCTGAATTAATGATTCAACTTTAGAAAGCGATAAGTAAGTTATAGTTGGTATTTAAATTTTATAGAACACTAGCCGACTCGGCAAACTTCGTATCGCTTGACGTTACTGATAAGTAGTTCGTATCTGGAAAAAATAAAATTATTGTTTTTCTATTTTCCTGAAATTTTCCACCAAATTATAAGTTATTAGTTAAGTTATTATAAGTTATTAAGTAAGTATTCTAAGTTGACTAGCTGTTACCCGCGGCTTCGCCCGCGTATTTTTAGTTATTTAATATTTAGTTCTCAAAAAGTATCTAGTCGTAAGTAGTAGGCAATAAAAAAAACAATAGCACATGCGTACTTTTAATTTTCGAATAAAAATAATCTTAGCCGCCATTGGATATTAGCGATAGTCTTGCCATCTTTTGTACTATTGTACTACGCGTCCCGCGCGGTCGTTAGGCTATAGTGTTATTTTAAAACTGCGATATCTTTTAAGATATATTTTTCAATCGAATGATGTAAAAGGCAATTTTGTTTTAAATTAAATACTTGTGAATAACGCATTTATTTGGATAGGGATAAATATCATGTTAATAAAAAAACATCTCAAATAATACACAATTTTTTTCCAAACCAATTTGGTTAGCATTAAAAGGTTATGGTGGGCTAACCTTAAGAGATAGAAATACCTATGTTGTCGCGGGTTTTGTTTAGAACTTTTAAAGAGGAAGAATTCTACCATACTTGATTTTTGCAAAACTTTAATTGTTTACGCAGTGCACGCAACGGAAGCTTTTATTAGAGAAAAATATTTCCCGATTTTGAAATATTCTTCATTGCTACTCCGCTCCATTTTGTCTTAGCGTGATGATTTATAGCCTATAGCCTTCCTCGATAAATGGGCTATCTAACACTGTAAGAATTTTTTAAATCCAACCAGAAGATCCTGATATTGGCGCGTTCAAACAAACAAACTCTTCAGTTTTATAATATTAGTAAGTATAGATTGTAGTAATTATCTTCTAAAATGTTCATTGAAATTAAGTGGTGTCGAAAACAATTTTGTTCACAATAAAATAATCTTAATCAACAACACATTTATTTGCATAAAGGTTAATATTATTACGTTGATTCAACTCTTAACGAATACTTAATGCATTAATTTCGACCAAATTTGATTACCACAAAAACAGTTCTAGTGAGTTCATCTTAAAAGATAGACAGACACTGTTGCAGACATTTTTTTAGATCATTTCAAGGGGAATAATTCTTTGACACATATATTTTTGGTATCTTGAACTGTTTTCGCAGCGCATGCAACAATAGCCCTCAAGCATGAATAATTTTCCCCGTTTTTTTTAACATTGTCCGTTATTTCTTCGCTCCTAATAGTTGCAGCGTGATGTTGTATAGCCTAAAGCTTTCCTCGATAAATGGTCTATTCAGCACAAAAAGAATTTTTCAATTCCAACCAGTAGGTAGTTCCAGAGATTAGCGCGTTCAAACAAACAAACTCTTCAGCTTTATACATTAGTACCTATAGATTTCATAATCGTGCGAAGCCAGGAGGGGCCGCAAGTAATAACCAAAAGAACAAACCTATGATTAAAAAAAAACACAAAATAAAATAGCTAAGCGACACCTAAGCGTTATTAATATAATAATCTAGTGAACAAAACAAAATAATCTAATTGCTCGACACCTCAGCTCGAAACGAATACAATCTGCCCGGTCGGGTCGCGCCCTCGGTGATGACGGCTCCTCCCTCGCTAGCTCTGCGCGCCGCGCCTTTTATGGTTTTTAAATATTCCGTTTAAGTCAATCTTATGGTGATAGGTAACTTTTTTAATATTCGTCGAAATTACTTAGTGTAAACGACAAAGTTTATCTACATTCAATACGTAAAGTGACGGATGTATCAATTTACATAATAGTTCGATATATACTTATTCTAAAATGTCCATTGTTAAAAAATATCCAATTAAATTGTACGCTTGGTTCACTATTTTGGTCATAGTCACTTACACATAAAAGATAGATATATGCTGTCGCGGACTTTTATTTAGAAATATTTAAGATAAATAATCCTACATTAATTATTTTTGTGTAACTCTAATGACTGGGGCAGCGCACGCCAATATAGCTCTCAGGAGGCTGATTTTTTCCGACTTTATTGACATTTATCGTTATATTATCGCCAAATTATAAAAAAACTATAAATTTTAACTTATTATGTTATTCTCATATTAAAGCTATATTACTGCAAAGTTTCATGACAATCCGTTCAGTAGTTTTTGCGTGAAAGAGAAACAAACATACACACAAACTTTCGCATTTATAATATTAGTAGGACTAGTAGGATGTAATAAATAGTCGACGTTCTCAAATCAGTGACGTACGGATATGGGAAACATATTTGTCTAATCATTGGTATTAATTGTAAAATTTATTTGTATATTACTTATTTCCATAAAGTACGTACTCGAGTTTTGTTTTATTTTAAACGATTTGATTTTCGCATGATAAGTTTAATCGCCGAGCATCGTATAAATATGTATTCCATAATGTTTATTATAAATAAGAATAATAATATTTGTACCTTCACGATTGCTTAAGAATAGGTGAAAACAAAGGTTCAAAAATTATTAAATGACAAGGGCAAGGACAACTTGGCGTCCGGAAAAAGCAACGGGGGGACCGTTGCTTTTCCCGGACGCTAAGTTATACAAAACCTTTTCTTCCAAAGTATAAACTATATAACTGCTAGCGGCCCGTTCCGGCTTCTCTCGGATGGTAATTTTTTTACCATAAATTGAGATTTATGCTATCCTATCTCTCAAGTTGGATCGAACTGCACATGGTGTGCAAATTTTATTATAATCGGTTAAGTGGTTTAGGAGTCCATTGAGGACAAACATTGTGACACGAGATTTATATACCTATATTAAGATGAAGTTTCTTCTAAATCTATTCTTCAGTATCGTAAAAAAGTAACAAATGTCCATCCTCACAAACTTTTAGACACATTTACAAGATTAGGATAGTAGGATTAAGATAGCATGATTAACAGCGGTTCCAAACAACCACAAAACTGTTTTTTTTTTGTGATTAAACAACGAACATATAGATATAGGTACGTGTATATCCTGTGGCCGAGATGTTAAGCCTATTGTACAAGTCTTTCGGCTACCCTACCATCCGGACCGGAAGACTTGTCATACTGGCGCCTGGGGGCAGGAATAGGGAAGGCGCTGGCACCATTGACCTAGTCGATAAAGACCCAATTAAACCTATGCTTACCTTTTACGAGCTGTCAGGGTGCAAGGCAGATGATCTACCCTACCCAAATCCATATGCAATTCTAGTTTACTTACTTGCTCACTAGGAAGGTATAGCCTTTTTAAATTTTCAAGTTTTTTAACAGGTGTTTGCGTAAAATACCTGTATCTGGGGATTGAATATTTAACGTATGTTATTAGTTTAATAAGTAAGAAGGAATGCCAATGAAGGTAAGTTGCTAACTCTCGGTAGAACCAATCCGGGAGGACTTTACCAAATCAGGGGCAAGACTGGAGTTAAAAAAATTATTACATTGCAAGGCAAAGAAGCAGACGGACTTCCTGATGGTAAGAAACTCACTCCGTAACCCGATGCTGGGATGTTAGACAGCAAAACTATGTTATCCTAAGATTTCACAGAATATTTATTTGTATATTACCTTTCAAAATTAATAATTAAATTACAATAAAGTAAATCTAAAAGGGATACAACAACACATACAACAAACGGAACGGTCCGAGTCCGACTCGTAGTTGGCCGGTTTTTATCTTAGGTTTAGTAGGTTTTTTGATATTGGAAGGCAAACAAGCAGACGGATTTCCTGATGGTAAGAAATTAACGCCGCCTAGAGACACCAAAGGTGGTAATGGTGGCTGGGATGTTAGGCCTCAAGCAAAAGTAAGTTTACCGGCTACGGCTGACATTATGGCGGAAGGAACATGTAAGGCGGTGGTACCAATCCGGTTGAGTCGCTGCGAAACTCTACCACCTAGTCAGATGTCTCGGTGCTAGTGACGGTAAGCCTATGCTCACCTTTAACGAGCTGCCTGGCAAGAAGGCAAATGGTGTATTCTGCAAAGGAGTCCGGACCAAAACGGGGAAAATGTATGTAAAAAGAATAAAAATAAAAAAAGTTAAATAGGTAATTATAGAGATAATATACAAAAGTTTTAATTTGGGTTTGGAGTAGGAAAATTAAAAAAATATTCTGTATGTTGGTAGCGACCATGAAGCTATTATTACTGGAGGTTACCTACACTCCTAAAACAGACCCTGGGGTCACGACATGAACGCTAATATATATATGTATATATTTTATATGTTATAGGAAGGCAAATGGATTTCCTGATGGTAAGAAATTCACGCCACCTCTTTGTCATCTTTGGTGTCTCTACACCAAAGATGGTGATTGTGCGTTGCCAACCTGAGGTCAGGATGTTAGGCCTCGAGCAAAAGTAAGTTTACCGGCTACCTTACCCTCCGAACCGGAACACGTCATGACGTTATGGTGGCAGGAATAGGTAAGGCGGTGGTACCAATCCGGGCGAGTCGCTGCAAAACTCTACCACCTAGTCAAATGTCACGGTGTTAGTGATGATAAGCCTATGCTCGCCTTTTATGAGCTGCCTGGCAAGAAAGGCAGATGGTCGATTCTGCAAAGGAGCCCGGACCAACACATTCCAAATTTCCAAATTCCGCGTTGGTAAATGCTTACTTAGAATATCACCTTTATGGCATATCTACGTCATAAAGTCGTCTTTCTCCGATAACAATTAATACTGATGAAATACCTAATACCTCTGCTAATACTACATACATACATACATACATACATATCTTCACACCAAGTCCCTTACGGGGTAGGGAGAGAGTATCGAGTGCCAGACCTCACGATCCTGCCAAACCTGTCTTGCTTCCTTCACATTCATTAATCATTACCCTTTTCATACAAACACGCCGGTTTCGAAGACTCTTGACACCACCCTCGGATAATATCCGATTGATCTGATCGTGAAATTTCAGCCTTGGTCTCCCTGGGTACCTACATCCATCCACATTAGCATTGTAAGTATATCTGCTTTGTCAATCTTTCATCTATCATTATTTCCACATGACCGAACCAGCGGAGCATGCCCTTTCGCATTTTAACACCAACACTTTCTTTCAATCCCACTCTTTCTTGGATCTATCTGTTACGAATGCGGTCAGCGATCGTTACACCACAAATTTTCCGTAATGCTTTCATTTCGACCGCATTTATCCTACTTTCATGATCTATATTCTATACTAATATATAAATATAGCTTCAAGATTAGGTACTACTATAGCTTCATAGTAGCGATACTTGGGATGAGTTGACATAACAATTGGCGTACATAACGTATATTCATTGAACATATACCTATTCATTTGCTTCTACATTTTGAATAATTGAATAAAATTATATCACAAAATTACAAATTCATTACCATCGTTATTTGTATCATGCGATTTTCGACTCTATCAAAATCAGTGTAAGAAAATATTTGACTACGGAGTACTAGTACTAATATCTAATCTGTGAGCAGCGCTAGACGTGGAAAGTTGGCTTTTAGAGCGGGCGCTGTATGGAGTTGAGTGTGCAAAATGTGAGGACCGCATTCTATAAATTGTTTTGAACTGAGAAAAGTTTACCGATTATGATTTTGGATGTTGCCGGGAGATTTGTTTGTCCATTCTTCTACCAGGGGAGGCCCTTTAGATAGCAAGTAAATGGACTGGACAAGTGCTATGAAACCATTTCAATGATTGTTTTAGTGATGAAATTCAATTATTTCTATTGATTCAATATACTCATAGTTGGTCACTTAAAAAAATGAAAATAAAAACACATTTTTTTTATAAAAAAATGTTTAGTAGGGTAAAGAACATTTTAATAGAAGTCATACAAATAATTAATGTTTTTTTTTTGGCAGTTATTATTAACCACATTTGCACAACGAAATACAATTTAGTTCGAACTTGGTGCACGAGCAAGCTTTTGTTTGACAATTAGATGTACGTTTGCTGGGTTTAAACTACAATTCCGGTAATGGTCTCTTTGTCAGTTGTCGTGGATATAATTATTTACATCTTTTTTTCATCAATCCCTTGGCGAAAATATTACTTACTCGTATTTTGCCAGCATTACACTCTCTAAGTGGTTGCGATTCAACTAGCAGGTTGGACTCGAAAAAAAATTAGTTTAATAGCTGCATCGTTGGATTTTGTACAAAATGATCTAAGTCATTTAGGACCCTACCTAACAGTCGAACATATAACGGAATAAGATACCATTTGCATCTATCTTATCTTAAAAAAATTATATAACAGCTAATGAACTTCGGAATAAATTAATTTGTCAAAATATCTGCGGCTTAAAATTAAATGTCCTGACTGCTAAATGACTGATTTATCATCGCTGAGCAAAAACTGTTCGAGTTACAGCCGAGAAACTTGGTGAGTAGGAACGTTTTATTGAGTAGACATCCACTACGGACGGGATTTCGGAAATTCTACTCCTAAGAAGGTGAAATTAGGGTTGAAAGTTTGTATGGAAAGCCGTTATTTTTTAAGTTAGGAACTTAATTTTTTGGCTACTTATTAAAAATTATTAGATAGGTACGTATTAAAGCCTGTCGGAAAATTCTACCTCGAAAGGGGCTAAACGTTTGTATGGAATACTGTTATTTTTTAAGTAAGAAATATAAAATGTTATTTTTGGGTTACTTATTCAAAAAGATTAGATACTTATTTAGGCTTTTCTGGAAATTCTACTCCTATGGGGGTGAAAGAGGGGTTGAACGTTTTTATAAAAATCCTTATTAATGGGCATTTGATTATAAACAAATAATTACGTTTAAAAAAGTAATAAATTATTCATACAGTTTTTAATTCAACTCCAGTTTAGTAAATATATTAACTAAGCGAGCAAAGCCGCGGGCAACAGCTAGTATATGGATAAATTCAGACAAAACATTATACAGCCTATTGATTACACCTTATTAGGCTATGAAAAAAAAGATGATAGTATGCGGAAGCTAAGTTTTAGCCAAAATATTGAGTTATATTTTTTAATAATTAAAATAATCAAACTAAGGCAATTTCGCCAGTTGGCGTCCACAAAAGTCATATCCCGTCCACTTATGGACCAATTCGCGTCCACCAACTTCTAAAAGCGTTAAGGGTTAAGCGTTAATATTTTTTAAGAAATTTTAAAGAAATATTAAGTTTTAATTTTTTTTATAATAAAACACATATGATGAAATATGATCATGCCTGGTCCATTGCTGGATCTGCAGAGAATATCGAGTACTAAATGTCACGAGCTTCCTTGACATTCATCACTTTTTTCATACATAAAAGCTGGTTGTAGAGACTCGGGTGATAAGAGTCGGCCCTGGGATAACTTGAGCATGGAATGTCAACCTGGGTCTCCCCGGGTAACTTAGTACATCCATCCACTTTTGCAATGTATGTCTGTACTGGCAAATTATCATCTGCTATTCTTACAACATGAACGAACCTACGGAACATGCTCTTACTCATTTTTTTAACAATAGTTTCTTTAAATCCCACTCTTTCTCTGTTCCCACTATTTCGATATTTCCCTGAGCGGTCTCATTTCATTTCCTATTTTTATGTTTTCTTACATACCCAACTCTCTCATCTCCTATAATGTTTGGATAAGCACAAAATGTAAAGTGTATATAAATATGTAATAAGTGTAACGCCCTAAAAAAACCGATACCGATCCGATCCGGTACCGATCCGGGCGAGTCGCTACAAATCTGTACCACCTAGTAGGATGTCACGGTGTTGGTGAAGGTAAGCCTATGCTCGCCTTTTACGAGCTGCCTGGCAGGAAGGCAGATGGTCTATTCTGCAAAGGAGCCCAAACCAACACTGGCGAAACTGGATGGATGGATGGACTGTATACCTGTTTGTGTCCACTTTTTATTTAAATAATAAATCTTACTAAACTCTTTTATAAAATTAAATCAGACAGTCATAGTATAATTACTTTTGCTGGAGGCCTAACATCCCGGCCTCAGGTTACGCACCCTTACTGCCTTTGGTGGTTGCCGCCTAGAGAACGTGAATTTCTTACCATCAGGAAATCCGTCTGCTTGTTTGCCTTCTAATATCTATCATAAAAAAAACTAAATTTCGACATCTGTAACTTTATCTATTGCCATAATTATATGGACGCAAATTAACAATTTTAATAAGCATAGTAATAATGGCAAAAATATATTTTAACCCTCATTTTTTATGATACATTTCTTTGTATTAAAATAAAGGATCAAGCCAGAGGTAGTAAGATGAGTTTGCGTTTACTTTGGACTCAAACTGGTTAATTCCTAAAATTGGTAAGTATGCCATTTCGAGTCCACCTCATTTTAACTTTTGGAATTATAACAATAAACCAAAAACATAACTATTTTTAATCTCATATTATTTTTAAGGTCTAAGAACAAATACTTATCTTTAATTAGCCTTAAAACATTGACATATACTTAATTTAATATTAAAGACTAAAAGTATAGATATTACGCATTTTTTTGCGTAGCTAACATTAATTATTATATTATATTAGGTTATGTATCTAATATTAAACTGTTAGTAACTATCGATTTATTTTAACCATCTCTATAATTAGTAATCTATGTTACGGTGAATCTGGAGCTTCGGTAAATGTAGGACTGCTGCAACATTGTAGTAGATGTAGGTTGGCGCCACATGATACAGTTTTGACACGCGAATCTTCGATACAGTTTATCGAGTTTCTTCGTTACACATTGATGTGTTTGGTTAATAAACATTTTGGTTATAACTATTCTCTTATTTCTACATCAAAACTCGCCGTTAATGGTAACATGGCGTCGATTTAGATTACCAAACGATTATTCTAGTGTCGTTTTCTCGCAAAGACGCTATGTGTGGACGCGTACCTTATAAACCGGTATCGAGGTAGACGTATGGTGCAAGTATCAGACGTTTGTAGCGTTTTGTAAAAACACTGGTTCAATTCAACTTACCGTATGCAATTATTAAAGATCGGATGGCGCCATACAGTCTATTTGCTACTTGTAACTTGTTGTTGGAATTTTAACGCAAATTTCACCCTGGCCGTAACACAGTTTGACTAGCACACAAGTTAATTACTGATACATTACTTGTTACATTTGGGTCAGTGAATACAGGCTTTATTATTTATTTTTATATTACTTGTATTTGTATTTATTTTGTATTTGTACTTATACCTAGTAGATGATATATCAGGAGGCTTTAAATCGCGTACATCACACATTGTGCATAGACCTTTGGGCGTTGCCAGAGTGGTGGAGAGATGTCGATGGCTGTATAAATCGAGACGGCGACGGTGGCCACCGGTGTCTGCTACTTAACACAGGCATTCGACCGAGGCGTCTTCCGCGCCTGGTGTGGCGTACCATTTTTCAACGTCGTAGTACGTCGAATCCGTGCGGCACTAGAGACACTGTGATGGCCCATAATACGTGTGGAAATAGACCACGCAACGCATTCGTTTGCAAACTCAAACGATAGACGCGGCCACCGCCGCCGCCTGCCTTTTTCCCCACAACGACGACCGGCGAGACCTCCCTTTGAGCAGCGTCGTCTCTCTTCTTGTGACATCCAACACCAACAACGCGCAACTCGTAGACGGTCGGCAGAGTTGCAGCCGCTAGAAAAAACGCGGTCGTCGGAACCGTCTTCGAACATCTTGTAGGAGCACAAAACGGCGCAAATCAGGAGTGCCTCGTAATCGTGCCTCTCATGGTGGGTAGCACTTACACCTGAAGCGCTTGCCTCTCTGCCAACTTTGCCACCGCAATCTTTTTGCACATAGAAAATAAATACAATTGTTATCAAATAAATACTTTTATTTCAAACATTTCACAAAAATTATAAGTAACAAGAACACCGTCAGTTCTGGGGACTGACGTGTACCCTTCATGACGGCGGTATGTACTTTTTGTCTTCTTCAGAGAGTATCACGGACCGGTATTCACAAATCACGGTGAGCACGTCGCGATCCATAATTTTGAATTTTATCGTAAGTTTTTTGGAGCCTCAAACACATCAGTGACTTTGCCAGGTCGGACTCCTCGCCTGTAGAAAGCGACTCGGGCGTCGTGGGTTCGTACTGTTCCATTAAATATTTAATGATCAGCGGTCGGCCTGTCTTCGGGGATTTTTGTCGACAATCGGTACTGTACTAGACATATGCCATATTTCAATAGATGCAATGCTCTGCTTGTATGCTGTCCACAAGGCCAAGGTTAAGGGCCAGTATGAAGGTGGTGTAGCCGGTCAACATGGAGTAACCAAATAAGGGTGCGTAAGATTGGTACACGAAACGACGACGGTCTCAGTCTTTGTCGCTGCGGCGAAGGCCAGTGGGCCCGTTTTTGTCGCGACAGTTTGAAGTTTGTCCTAAAAGTGTGTCGTGGACGTCGTTGATGATGTAGACGGTCCCACACATCAAAAGTGTCACAGACAACACTAAGATGTCCCACATCTTACGGTCACAGAAAGGACAGTCTCCGATAGCATGCCACAAACTTTCTTAGTATTGTAAGCTTGTGTGTAGCTTATTAGTAGGGTGCTATTATTTTCATTGCTTTCACTCCAGCGCCACTGTCTGCACCCCTCAAACTTTTTGGCCCCTTTAGCAGACAGGTGAATGAATTTTACTGGGTCGCAGTTCTCGGGCTCTAACACTAGACGTCCTGTCGGGCCCCTCAGTTAATAGATATGGTACTGCTGATGACGAACTTGTGGATAGCAGCAATGTAGTAGATTATTTATTTTCTGTTTATATTTTCGGTTGCAATGTTAGTCTAGGACATAGGATGTACTACAATGGAATGATACAGCGTAGGCTGGGTAGTGGTCTTTATACCGGCCCGGAGGCGCGTCGTGCTCCTGTGGGTACAGTACTACTATGAATCTCCAATGATTACTATTATATTGGTACACTACCATTCTTAAGCACATTGTCGGACAAGTGACGCAACCGATAAACACTCCCAGCAGAGGAATCAGCTAGATGGCGACGTCGACTTCAAGCTGGCCTCATGTGAGATGTATCCACAGCACGGGTCCGTGGGTCACATGCCAGTAGAAGCGGTGCGGCATGTCCATGAGATCATATTGAATTTCACTCTGGGCACGCTCGGACGTGAGTGCACAAGCGCATCGTTGACAAACTCTACAGTCTTGGAATCGTCTAACTCGCGATGAATACGATCAGGCGTGTCATCATCACGAGGACGTTTCTTTGCACAGTCCGAAGCTGCATTTCTCAGCGTCGTCTCGACCACAACCATGTACAGACTCTCGTAACAGGCGATCGGATCAGTACGGGCCGCGTCCCTCGCCCGTGGGGAATGTGGGGCTGTCCGTTTACGACTCTACAGTCAACATGATTGCTCGATATAACAACAAACAACCCCCCCCACACTCCTTCTTCATGACTCGTATAATATAAATAGCCGAGTGGTCAAACGCGTACACACAGTATCGAGATGACTCCGTGCTTGGATTATTAGTCTTGCTTGGTAGAATTCATTATGGCTACAGTTTTCAATACGACGCCCCGTCGTCGGCTGCAGCTCGGCTATGCTCAGCTTTGCGTGCTGGTGATGTGGTGCTACCTACGCCGCTTGGTGAGGATCGCGTGGAGGGCCATAAAAACGTGTGCGTCGTATTATCGCAATCGTGTCAAATACTACCATCTGTGTCGCAGGGACGCGCTGAACCACGTCTTGGTCATAAACCGACCGACCTTTTATCCGGCATTTCGTGAATACGAGCATTTCGATTCTGTGGCACTGTTTCATTTACACCTCCAACAGAAGTCGCATTGGTCGAAGTGGCAAATCTCTTTTGACAAACTCCACAAGTGCATTAACTACTGGCAGCACCATTTGAAACCGCAGACGCTACAAGTCTACCAACGAGTATTTGTGTTCCAAGCCATCAGTGACGGCATCGTGTGCTATGTGCTCTATACCTTGGCTGCGAAGACCAAGGTGCCTGAGATCAAGGCTTGTTTTATAACTGAAGCGGCCCGCAAGATTATACATGCTGAGATGCACGGAATCGTGTCGCAATTACTCCTGTGTAAAGAAGAATGGCAACTTTTGGAAATCAGCCACGAGTTGATGGTTTCACCCAAACTAGCATGGGTGTCCAAGTGGAGCGAGCCGGGCACTCCGTTTACTGTGCGATGTATGCTTTCGCTGATCATGAAACATTTGTGGTCCTCGAGTGCGTTTTTCATCATTGACTCGTGGAGAACAAACAAAACAATGTCAGAGCTCGTGAAACTTAAGGATTACATAATGATCGACGTGGAGTTACACCGCGATATTTATGAGTGTCTGCTTCTCAATTATTTCAAATTTGAAAATAGTGCCGACCTAAAGGCCGTGTTCCTCGAAATGGCACAAGAAGCGTATGAGGCTGAAATAACATTCATCAAGTACGTGGTAGGTCCGGAGGAGAATAGCATCGTCGAAGCACTCGTCGACCAATTTCAGGTCACGTACGACATTATGCTGCAATCGCTGAAGCTCAGCGACGGACGCATGTAAATTTTCATCCACCGACGATAGAGTGTAGTAGGTTGAGCCACGATAGAGATATACATAAGATGTCGTCGAAACGAAATGGACATGAGACACACTCAATAAGAAATCAGAAGATCGAGTGCCCTATTTCTAAGTCCATAATGGCGCAGTTTCCTGATCAGTGAATCACGGCTTACGCAATCGAATGCTTTGGACAAATCGCAGAACACCCCGATCTGGATGCACCTGAGAATCCTCCCAACACTCATAAATTTTCTTCAATAGTTCCACACCAGCATCGACTGTTGATCTACCCCTTCTAAAACCAAACTGTTTATTATGAAATAGTCCTAATTTGATATTTTCCATCGTCGGCGCTTGGTAAAACTTCCAAATATTCATATTTTAAAATGAAGAAACACTCAAAACTACTCAAGTTCTAGCCCTAATTAATTAGTACATGAACGTCGGCGAAGAAGTACACAGGTTCTGTTCTGTGGTAAAGCATATCTGTAGTCCCGTATATATCCCGTTATTTTATTTAAAAGTAATTTAAATTACATCAGTACAACAATCAAAGCGATGACCAGTGCGTTGTGTTATTGTTGGATGCAACATTGTAGTAGAAATTAATTTTTAAATTAAATTATTACCTATAAATAAGTATATAACTTGGGCCACAATCTTATACAAATTAGTGTACTTGGCGGTCCAACATTTACCGAAGCTCTAGATTCACCGTAACATATATAAAAATTAATATACATCGCAATTTTGCACTAATTCTCTTTTTTTGTGTGGGTTCTCTTTTTTTCAAGAGATGATTGTTATAAAAAGAGCAACTCGGAAAATAGCAAATAAATTGGGAAAACAATCTTTTAATCGATATAAACTGTTAGTAACTGTTAATGTCAAGGGCCGTATCCCTTTTTTTTCATAAGGGTTCGCTGGGTCGTTCATTAAATGGTACACTATTTTCAATTTAATAATGCCTTATGAGTTTAAGCATGAGAGAGTATCAAACACAAACAAAACTAATTCACACTTATTTTTGAAACCAAAATTTTTCCAATATCCTTGAAAAATCGCAGCGTGTTATCTGACTATCTTTGCTGACTATATTACATATACTGCGCACTGCCTGATGTATAACGTATAACCTTGAGTAAAGGAGTCCGGCGCCATCGAGAGAAAAGATGGTCGAAGTTTTTTCATAATTATTGAATTTCTTGTTTATATTGAGTGAAATTAGTTAATTTTGGTGGTATTTTGTAAAATGTTGTTCAGTGAAAGTACACAAATGAAATAACCATGAAGAAATTAGCGTATATTTCCTCGTTGCCGCCAAATCTCACTACATAAGCTTGAATGAGGCCACCGTTTTTCCCTAGACCCTGACGTGACTTATTGACTACATATGACATATGATTAATTGTAATTGAATCCCGATTTTGGTTAATTTTATACAGATTTCTACTTGACTAATGGCAAAATACTAACGTGAATGCAAACACCTAAAGAAAAAAAGGGGTTTGGTGCTTGAATCGGTGGCTAGACGAACCAAGCCGGTGCAAGACGCGCGGGTGAAATCTGATTTCTGGCATGGATCGCAGTTTTAATACTTAAAGAATATCCTAGATTTGTCAAAATTTACAAGTGTTTATCAATATTACAACCACTATCACGCGCAAGCCACGCGTTTTCTGGCATTTAAGCATTTTCACTCGTAAGCTGCGTGACGACTGTAGGGTTGCTCTTGAAACTCGATTCATGCAATATTGGAAATTGGAATCGAGTAGGTATGTCATTTTAGGTACCTACTGTCGAACACAATACTGGCGAATTATTGATATTTAGTTAATAGTATTTAAATAATAAATTATTTTATCGAATTCGTTAAGTTTATTTGTAATAATAAAAGAAAAAAATATTCCGCTAGTACTATATTCAAAAGTAGGTACCTAATATGACATATCCCATTCCAATTTCCAATTCGTATGATGTCGAGATTGAAGAGACACCCTACCGATGATCCCGCGTCTTACCACGTTTACACAATGTATTAATACTTTTAAGCCAGCCTTTCCCAACCTGGGGCCCTACCATCTAAAACTTATAGCAGTAAGTATTATTTCTATCTTGCTAAATGTCCGCCTCTATAAGCAACTTTATGATAAACGTTATAAGGTTGTCTTTCTTCGACGACAATTAGTATTATTGAAATTATACTGTTTTAAAAGCTTATGGTAACCCTTCTGTCCGTCAACCAAACAAGAAGTTTAATAAAAGTCTGGCTTTATTTATAATTATAAATAGATCCACGTAAGACTTATAATCGTAATTACTTCCATGGTGTACCACCATCAAAAGAATCAAGAGAAGTGTCATAATCTCATGCCGTCCTTATTGGGTGTCGATTTAAACTTAAAATACTTTCAAACGTCCCACCTATTTTTGATAACAACATCAAATCACCATGTTAGATAATTTTACTAATTACCAAATATTTTATTATTAGATATTTTATACAAGTTTTTGCCCGTGACTTTGCCCGCGTGGCATAAGGTCCTACAGGAATATTTTTTCGGGATAAAAACTATCCTATGTGTTCCAAGTTACCTTCTACGTGTGCCAATTTTTTTGAAAATTGCTTCAGCTGTTTTTACATGAAGGAGTAAAAAACAAACTTACCAACTTTCGCATTTATAATATTAATAGGATATAGGTACTTAGACGGGTCATGAGTTTTGTCACATGTTTATTGTTAAATTATAATCACCTTATCAAAATGAACTGAACAAAACTTACCTTCTTATGCTAATTACGTTTACTCAAAATGATCCCCGCGATTTTCAATACAGGCCTTCAATATGCGCAGTTGATCGTCTACAGCAGCACGCACGAGGTCCATGTCAATATCGTCGCCTGCTTTGATCAGGGATGCCTTGAGTGACCAAATTGAGATGAGGTTTTGAGCAGGCCTTCTGTTCCACTATTGCCATATTTTGTAATCCAACGGATTCAGGTATGAACTGGAGTAAGGCCAGTTTACAAGGCGGATGAAGTAAATTTCAAGTGCAATCAGCCAGTCTTCCGTGCTTCTCGCTCTATAAGCTAGCACTAGCTCTTGGGCCCCTTACCACCACTCTCGAGTCCTCCAGCGCCCATAAGGAAGCGTTATTGCCCACTTTGTAAAAGGCTGCGCCAGGGGTCTACCCTTGGAAAAGTTTTTGCATAAGACACTAAGTATTATACCTGATACATTTTTATGACATTGGAAGGCAAAAGCGGACGGATTTCCTGATGGTAAGAAATTCCCGCCGCCTAGAGACACCAAAGATGGTAATGGTGCGTTGCCAGCCAGAGGCCGGGATGTTAGGCCTCGAGCAAAAGTAAGTTTACCGGCTACTTTACCCTCCGAACCGGAACACGTCATGACGTTATGGCGGCAGGAATAGGTAAGGCAGTGGTCCCAATCCGGGTGAGTCGCTACGAAACTCTACCACCTAGTCAGATATCACGGTGTTAGTGACGGCAAGCCTAAGGTCGCCTTTTACGAGCTGCCTGGCACAGGAAGGCAGATGGTCTATTCTAAAAAGGAGCCCGGACCAACACGGGGGTATATACATATCAAATCAATTTTATTACAAGATATTTTAATCAAATTTAAAAACAATAAAATTATTTGTTTGTTTGGTAGATATCTATCTACATGGATTAATACGCAAAGATAAACCACGTTGCGCTTTATTTACGCGTTAACCACGCAACCCGGCGTAAATTTCATGAGTCGGTAGGTACACAATCTGAGTGTGTGCACGTATTAGTATACGTATGTCTGTCTGACGTACTACATAATAATCGTCGGCTTATTGCAAGAAGTTATTATGTGACATATTCATTATTCTTAAATAAACAGTAGCTTCAACATTTTAACAATAAATAAATGGTGGTAATTCCGCTTTTCACAAACTAAACTTATTTTAGATGCATGCTATCTTTTTCAAATGACACAAAAACAAAAGAGATGTAACTTTTTAAACATGTCAGATTAGTCCGAACATGTCAAATTGTGATGTTTTTAATCAATGTTTTCCGTGTGACACGTCGATTTCGAGTAGGTACGGTCTAATTTGACATCACTAAAAGTGTTTTGTCTCTTTCTATCACTGACGTTGGAAGAAGACTTAAATTAATTGTTATATATTTTATATATAGTTATTGTATAGTTTATACCCCGCAACATAAGATCTAGCACTAGGATTTTTAATTTCATCTAACACTCCTTGAGGAAATTCGATTAGTATCTTAAGACGCGGAAACACATAAGTGCAAATAACAGATAAGTACTAAATTCAGAAACAGAATAGTATGTGATATTGGAAATAAATATATCAATTTATGAAATAACAACATATTTGTTTATTAAATGAATCATGCTGAAAACAAATCAAGATATCATGTAACCTACCTAATTAAAAAAAAAACAATCACATATATTATGTTACATACCTATTTGGATCAATTACCTAATGTTTTATTTATTGATTTAATGTAATTTATAAGCATTATGATTGAAAATATTAGCGTTCTGCACTTCTCCTACACATAAACTATAAGTGTGCCAAATTCTATGCTCCTGCATCCGCGCAATTTTCGTAAAAATGGATCCAAAGTTTTGACTTCACGTATTAATATTTACATAACAAATTGGTTTATTAGTGCCTAATTAAAATTCTCATAGCTTTACGTTTTTTCCTTTCATTTGAAATAATTAATTGGAATGTGTTAATATAATAATATATTAGTATATAAACGCCAGTATCCGAAAAATAAGAATATACCAAAGCAAAAAAATACGATTGATTCTTAGTATAAGAGTTATCGTTTTTGGCTGATTAACACGCGGATTAAGGATTTAGGAATATTTGATGACGACACAATAGTTTTAATCAGTTTTACCGCGATAAAAAGATATTCAGAGGCCAATTTGAATCAGTGAGTACCTATTTACAATGAACGTCATTTTATGATTCCGTAATTACCTTGACACCAAATATTTATAAACCCGAATGACTAGAGTTCATACTTATTTTAAATCACCCACTAGATCCTGTTTACACAACTAACGACATACCTCCTACTGTATCTACACTTTGAAATAATTACTTGCTCCAATGTGTTCTGCAGCCTATAGACCAAAATATTAGCATACTCAATAAAATAACTCTTTATAGTAGGTACACCAAATACGGAGAATTCACAAATACATAAAAAAACGTCGCGTTGCACTCCGGGAGTGCCGGCAGAATATTTTTTTTTAAGAGCTAGACTGACTGACTTTTCACATTTTTGGTCATGATAAGCTGTGTGTTTTCTTTGCGTTTTATTTTTAACTTGATCAAAATCCGATTAGTTTTTAAGTTACTTACATGTTGCATTCGTGTTTGGCATTTGCATATACAGATGATATATTATATATTAAAAATCAATGCTACTTTTCGTTGCAATTTTATAGCTCAAGAAAGGGCTCACCTATCCAAACCAAATGTTTAGGCTTTGTTCGGACTATTTAGTAGATGGTTTATGTGAAGTTTGTATACAATCGGTCGAGCGGTTTTTCATATAAAGTCAATAAATGGCGGATATTTTTGTTAATGGGTATTTTTCAGTCAAATTGAAACTTTTTTCAGATAGGGATTGTGCTGTCATATTAATTTTTTTTTCAGTTTTTTTTTCTTTTGTTGTTCTAGGTTAAACTCATATTCATTGTATACGTAGCGAAGCACGTAGTGGGCCCCTAGTTAATTTTATTTTACTTTGTATGCAAGAAAAATAACGTAATAACGTCTGTATTACCAAAGAGGTACAACGGGCATCCACGAAAGAAATGCAAACAAATATTTGTAGTTTGGAATCCCTACGGAATACGAAACGGGGTGTCTGCTTTCATGTGTGTGTCTATGATATCATAACTTTAGAATAGATGTACCGATTTCGATTCGTTTTCGATTCTTAGCTACATTACAGAAACACAGAAACTAATGAACGGATTGAAAACAAATTTTGTATACCTGCTAGTAGCATATAATCAAGTAGTAGGGTCAATAAATAAGACAACGAGTAATAGCTTTCACTACCCGAAAATCTTTCGTACCCACCACTAACAACGAAAAGTAATTTCAATGTTTGTACAAACGAAGTCGCAAGCTGCAACTAGTTATTAATGAAAGTTCAAAGCTCACAGCTTCCACTTTTTATAAACAATTTTTGTAAAACAAATTTTAAATATTAACTGACTGTAGGTACATATTCATTTTCCAATTAGTAAATAATCGTATGATGTCGAATTTTTCTATTACTAATCTACAATAAAATAGATTCAGATAAGCGTAATTCTAATGTATGATTGTAATCCCTGAAATTTCATAATCTGTGCTTCGTACTTTGTGTTTTTTTTTCAGATTATTATATTGTGTGTGACAAGTTTATTAAATATTCATTTAACATTGACCATACAAACATACATATGGCGATAATGCTTAAATCTACCACCGGTTCGGATCGCGGCTACTATTGCAAAGACTATTATATATTAACAAAGACTAAAGCAAGATACTTAAGTTGACACTATAGTCGGTATTACAGTCTAATCAAGGCTATAAAACCAGACTGAATGTTGAAGTTTATGATTAACTAGCTGCTCCCGCGAACTTCGTTCCGCCCGTTCAGTTTGTATGGGAAAAATTAAAATGTTGTTTTTCCCAGTTTCCTCACAATTGAACAGGATAAAAGGTATCCTATGTCCTTCTCCCGGTTTTAAGTTACCTCCCTACCAACTTTCAGCCTAATCGGTTTAGCCGTTCTAGAGTTATAAATAGTGTAACTAACACGACTTTCTTTTATATATATAGATAAGACAAAGAAAGTGAATAAAGCTTTTTACTGATTCTGATTTTTCAAATTTTGGGAACCACTGCACACTATATAAATCAGTGATGAATGATTGTTG
>NJDD01003416.1:89139-115883 GCA_002245505.1 Calephelis nemesis
TTCTATGGTTAGTGTCATTTTGTCTACAAATGTAAAATAAGGCAAAAGATAATTTTTTTAAAAATATTTTTATCTTATTACGCCGAAGAAGTATAACTTCTAACGCGTCTACATAAGTACACACACAATTTTTTTTTTCAGTTTTACAGAGCTTAAAAGTTTTGGAGTTTGCTATCCACACTAACATTAAAATTGAGAAATTCTGTTTGGTTGTCCCTTTTTTAAGTCGCAACGAAGCGATTTTATTATATTATGATATTGACATGTAGAGATAGGTGTACCTAGGTACTTACTACTTATTAAGAGATAGCTCTCTATGGGTCTGGGAGTGATATGTCTTTCAAAACGACGTTGAAGTTTTTAGTGGTTTAGGAGACATTTTTTCTCAACATCAATCCGTAGAAAGATAGATGCATCCAAAGTGGTAAAACGTGTCCCTTTTTCTAACTACTAAAGTACCTAAGAGTGTAATTAATAAAAGTCTCAATCCGATATAAATAAATGCCACTTTTCGTTGTAATTTTATAACTCAAGAACGGTCTCACCTATTCAAACAAAATGTTTAGGTTTTGTTCGAACTATATAAACCATCTCCTAGGTGGTTTATGTGAAGTTTGCATAAAATCGGTCTGGCGGTTCTTCATTCATCACATTTTTTGTAACAAATAAATTCAATAAATGGCGGATCATTTTGGTAATGGGTATTTTTCAGTCAAATTGACACTTTTTTTCAAGTTGTCTAAAACTTTTTCAGTTGTTTTTTCTTTTTTGTGTTATGTCATTCATGCGGTCATATACGTGGTAAAGCACATACCGGGCCGTAATCAAAGAGTAAAGTAACTGTCCATAAAGGAACCGCTAGTTATATTATAATTATATAATATGTCACAGTAGACAAGCAGACACGTCAAATTTAAAACACCCTCTATGTCAATTACATACTTATGGTGATAAATGTACATAATTAGTTATATTGGTAAAGATTAGTAAGTAATTAGGTATTGATAATGTGATACGATAAACATCATATAATTATTTAAATTTATCATAATATTAACACGTGAATAAAAAACTTTGGATCCGTTTTTACGAAAAATGCGCAGACAAAGTAGTATAAAATTTGGCACATTTATAGTTTATGTGTAGGAGAAGTATAGAGTGCTATTTTTTTTCAATAATAATGCTTATAAAGTGCATTAAATCAATACCTACCTAACACATAACACATACATTTGACACACATAAACAAAATTATTGGCTCAAAAACTATATTCATTTCATATGTTTGGAAACAAAGTACCTGGTCTTGATACATTAAGATGGCGTTCTCATCTTAAATATGATTAACAATAGAACCTTAATAATGCTTGAACGTTATATTTTAATAATAATTCATACTAAATAATTTATAATTAAAATTTATTATGGTCGAATTTCGAGACCAATGGTTTTAATTTTTTTTTAATATTAAGCATACATAAAAAGCAGGTACATAAACTTCATGAGCATCATACCAGTAATTTTGAGTTATGGTAATCAAAGATGAGATCTTTAATATAAATTTACGCATTAGGTATTAGTACGGGAAAAGAAACATTAACGACGGATTAAACAATCAAAATTGGCCGACTAATCACGTACTTAACAAATTTACAAAAAAGAATAATTAGAAAAAAACATGCAATCGAATAGAAGACACTAAAAATATACAATATAAACATCCAATCGAATTCTTTGGAGTCAGTCAAGAAGTCCCCTTTGAAGACCCCCTGGGTTGGTCCGGGCTCCTTTGTAGAATAGACCATCTGCCTTCCTGTGCCAGGCAGCTCGTAAAAGGCGAGCATAGGCTTACCGTCACTAACACCTTGACATCTAAATAGGTGGTAGAGTTTCGCAGCGACTCACCAGGATTGGTTTTTTTTTTATTTTATTTTTTTTTTTATTTTTTATTGTTGCTAATCTCGCGATTTTATGCAACTTCACCGAGCTTTGTGGGCCGAGCAGAGTGCTCAGCCCGAAACCAGGATTGGTACCAACGCCTTACCTATTCCTGCCGCCATAAAGTCATGACGTGTTCCGGTTCGAAAAGTAAGGTAGACGGTAAACTTACTTTTGCTCGAGGTCTAACATCTCGGCCTCTGGTTGGCAACGCACCATTAACAAATTTGGTGTCTAGGCGTAAGGCATAAAAAAAATATATATTTTAGTGGTTACGATGGACCTATTTGAACGCCTATAAAATATCTAGCCGTTTTAACCCATTTTATATTGTGGGTATACCTGCTAAATAAAGGACCCGAAGTGGTAGGCAGAGGCACATATATCCAATCCTGGGTAACACTTCATCATTCTCTTTTACCCGACCCGGGACCTCATGAAGTCTCCAACAACTGAACCGCTAGACCACAAAGTCGATAAAACCTGCTATATATAAAAAATCTCTATATTTGGGTACCACTAGAGTTTATAGGAATCTTTTGAATCATACCTAAATGTATAAGACCCATTTTTATTTTCTTTTTTTTACGACATTGAAAGGCAGATATCACCTCTGTGGTCTAGCGGTTCAGTTGTTGGACTTGACTGCATGAGGTCCCGGGTTCGAATCCCGGGTCGGGCAACAAAAATAAAATTGAGTTTTTCCAATTTTCTAATAAAAAAAATATTGCTCGGGATAGGATGTGTGCCCGGTTGACGATAGGCTTGCCACCTATCACATTGTGGGACTTAAGATCTTCGGCTAGTCGCGGGTGCCCTGGTTGTGCCTCTGACTACCTCTTCGGGAATATGGGTGCGAAAATACTTATATTTTTGAAAGGTATACATTTGTATAACTTTTTTTTAATTTTCTAATAAATATGGGTTTTGAAAACTGGCCAGTTGGCGATACTTACTTTTTTTAAAACTCAAACTAGCAGATGGATTGGCTATTGGTTGATATAATACATATTTTACAACATGTTGATCCGGGCTCCTTTGCAGAATAGACCATCTGCCGCCACTAACACCAGTAGTAGAAATACTAAAAGGTACTAGAATTTTGCAGCGACTCGCCCGGATTGGTACCGCTTTACCTACCTATTCCTGAGGCCACAACGTCAGTGCTTGCCGCTTACAATTTTTGGGTCTTACTTTTGCTTGAGGTCTAACATCCCAGGCTCAGGTTAGCAACGCACCATTACCACTATTATTTTCTCTAGGCGGCGTGATTTGCTACCCATCAGAAAATCCGCCCGCTTGTTTGCCTTCCAATACCATGAAAAAAACTCATTAAATAAAAGACGGCTATGGACTGCTAAGATGATAATTGTACGTTGCCAATCTGCTATTAATTATCCGGGTTACTGCATAATTTTAACACAGTAAAACTGCAAATAATTGACTTTGATTACGATAAGTATGTCATCTAAGTACACAAAAAATGAGTGTTTTTATCGATTTCAATGAGATTCCATTTTTAGATTCAGATTTAGTGGCTATCTGATCACTTTTTCAAATACAAAAATATTTTTTAAAATCGATTCAGAAATAACGGAGAGATCAATTAACATACCTACATAAAAAAGTTTATCAGTCGATTATATAACCTCTTCATCCAGCATCTGACTTGGCTTGTTGGGGTTCCGGGTTCCATCTTCGGATCGGGCAACAAACAAAATTAAAAATATGTATTTTCAATTTTCTAATAAATTAAAAAATAAAGTTGCCTGGGATTGGATAATATGTGCCCGGTTGGCGATAGGCAGCAGGCTTGCCACTTAACAGGTACCACATTGTGGGACTTAGTGCCTTTGGCTAGTCGTGGGTCTCCTGGTCATGCCTCTGCCTTTGTCTTCGGTTATATTGGCGCGAATATAGTTTTTTATATCCTCTTCCTTTTTTTAACAATAATAATAATAACTCTTTATTTGTGCACAAAAAGAGTACATGGAGGTGTTATAATAATCATTTATGCTTCGCCTATTTAACCAGACTTAACTGGTATACAAATTTTATTTAAGGCTAAATTAACATTAGGCTAAATTAAAATTAACATTATCTCTTAATGCTATATTTTATCAAAAACATTGTTTAAATTATTCAATTATTACATTTCCATTTGTTTATTTTGAATTTATTTATATTTTATAATTTATTTCAATCAAATAATGTGATGCATTTGTATTATTACCTCTTTATGAAATTTCAATTACAATAATAATTAATAATTCCATTAAAATAAATAATTTAAATAAATTAGATAACTAAAAATCAATAACTTTTAGTCGGTTAAAAAAATTAAACACTCGTTAAACACATGTTTTCACTAAACACTGCCTAAGATTAGATTTTCAGTAAATACCTACCTAACATGCCGCTACGTCATCTACGTGTGGCATGTTATCGGTTGGATATCAATTTCAGATACTGTTTGTTAAACAAATTGTTTTTTTTGGTACAGCGCAAAATTGTCCAATTACTTAGTCAAATTTAATTATTTTCCAATTACGTTATCACCTGATTTCATGAAATCGGTCTTGAATAAATCAAAATAGTTAGTCATATCAAGAACTTAGGTTCGGCAAAGAGAAATAGGGTCTTAGGTAAAGCAGTGGGTTCCTTACCTAAGCACGTCGAGTGAGATTACTACTTTGTCAAAAACTACCAGGAAAAGTTCAATAATAATACACAAACTTTGTTATTTATCAAAATTTCCTTTATCACCTTCAGTAACGATACACTACAACGAAATATCCAATTATTAAAACATTTTTAAACGTTGTTTCCGGAATAGAGTTATACCTATATAGGGTTACTCTAGAGTCTAGAAGCTCGATTCATGCAATATTGGAAATTGGAATCAAGTATGTCACTTTAAGTAGGTACTCTTGAACACAATACTTGCGACCTATTGATATTCAGTTAAAAGTAAACAATTAATTAATTATTTTATCGAATTCCTTGAAATAATTTGTAACTAAATTATAAATTACTAACTAGGTAACAATTTGTTAGTACTGTGTTCAAAGGACCTAAAATACGGTTCCAATTCGCATGATATCGATATTCAAAAGTAACCCTTTCAGTTCTCGCAGCGAATCCTCTTTTATGTCTAGGGTTTTCCGGTTTCGGTTTAGTTGGAAGGCGCCACACCGAAGGTTGTTGACTAGTTTGCATGTCAATCTCGCAAACTCACCTCTCGTTACAAGTGAAAATGCGATTCATAATTATTATTAATGTTAGATCGGTATTGACTCGTTCTAGCATGTCCTCAGACTCTCATGCGATTAATTTTATGCAGCAATATGCTTCATACCCAATTGATTAGTTAAAATGATACGGATCGACTCGTGAGCTACAGACAGTTCGGCACCTATCTCTCTCAAAATAAATTTCGATTTTTTAGTCACTTTTTCGATTTTCACTTCAGTTCCGGGCGTTAATGTCCTACCAGAGGGCTGATGGCGTATATGTTTAGTGATGGTCACTGGGTGTAGTGTACATAAAATAACTGTCAAATGACGTATTTATGTTTGCTATCTCCAATGACCAACAGAAATACACTGGAGACAGCAAGATACACAATTAGCCCTCAGAGTGAGGCAAATCTTCCATCACAATGCGTAAGCGTACACAGTACCTAAGCCTTCCGTTACATTTTCATTGACTACAAACACGAAATCCCATTGAAGATGTAAGCACTATGAAATTTGCTTAATATAGTTACTAAAATGACAGTTGCAAGTCAAACTCCGCGCCGAAATGGAAGACAGTTGTGCCTATCTAATAACAGCCAAAAAACAAATCAGTACTTAGAACCATAAACAAATCATTCATTCCCACTATTTTTTTTACTGAATGTTTTGACTCTCGAAAATAGGGGTGTTCTCCCGGTGGTAAATCAAACCAACGTTAGTGTGATTGATATGTAAATTTACGGCTAGTTGTTACAGAGGCCAAAGCGCGAGCAACTAGCTTATGTATAGTAATCATAAAAAGTGTGATACATTATGTTCTATCCCAGTTTTGGAAGTGGTGCCGTGTGCAAACGTATGATGAAATTATCTGACTCATTACAAGTAGACACAATGTATTCGGTATAATCTCTGACCATGATACACTAGTTTCTTCACGCATACTTACTTCACTTGTGCACTTTTTCTCCGCGACGGATTTCCTCGAGGCATCCCGCGCGCATTTCCCGACTCGGCCTACAGTCACTAAGGAAAGCAATATCATTATTGGGAAGAGACATTGACCTCTATATTACTATTTCTATGGGAAGAGAGCACTAATGACATTATAATGCTAAAGTTTCGTATGACAACTACTAGAGGCGCCACTTTCCATACTTAACAATTTGGCAAAAATGCAGTGCGCCCCGACCCGACACGCTCCTCTCCATCAACAGTGGGCTATCATCGCTATTCTTAACTGAACAAAATTATATCTTCACGTATATCCCCCAAAGGCACAACCAGGGCACCCACGACTAGCCGAAGACACTAAGTCCCACAATGTGATAGTTGGCAAACCTATCGTTAACCAGGCACATATCCAATCCCGAGCAACTTTTTTATATTAGAAAATTGAACAAAACCAATTTTCTTTTTGTTGCCCGACCCGGGATTTGAACCCGGGACCTCATGCAGTCGTGTGCGTTACCCCAGCTAGAAAGTAGCACCTAGACTGATATGAGTGGGACAAAAAATTAGTGCTCGATGTGATGTAAATGTGCGCCGAATAAAAAAATTGTGCATGTTATCGTTTTGGAAATAAACGGAAAAAACACTTCCTGCTGGGGTAACGTTTCCCCAGTTATCGGAGAGTTAAAAATTGTGTATGAGCAGAGAGCTTATATTTGTGCAAATTTGTGAAAATGCCGCTTTTTTGTAGTCATTCGAATTTGGTCGGATAACTAGTGTTTACGTTGCTCTTTAGATTTTTGTTTATATTTACTTAATGCGAAATATTTCACACTAGATATTTATCTTACATATTTGACTAAACACACTAATTTTTTGTTAACATTTAAACATCTTAGGTTGAGACAGTAATTTGTGCAGTCACGTCAAAGCCAGAACGCCGTTTTATGACAATAATTCATATTATTCAAAAACGCATGTATGTATGCTTTTGATTTTTTTAAAAGTAAATATACACGTTCAGAAGAACCGAATACAGTTTTCGATGAACTTATATATTTTCTCATTTAGGCGCTAGGATTTTTTATTTATTTTTGGAAAAACTGCGATTACTTGAAAACTATAAATATTTTTATAAATCTAATTTTATCACAAATACGTACAAATTAAGAGCTATTTGTGCGTGTTCATTCTACATGCGCACATATAATAGTCTTTGAGATACACGATTTTGCAAAACGTTACCGCAGCAGGAAACGCAATATCTCGAAAACCTGAAGACGCACAAATTTTATTTTTAGCGCACAAATTTGCACAAATATAAGCTCTCTGTTAATACACAATTTTTAACTCTCCGATAATTAATAAGTTTAGATTTTTCTTGCTGGGATAACGTTACCCCAGCAGGAAGTATTTTTTCCGTTTATTTCCAAAACGACAACATGCACAATTTTTTTATTCGGCGCACATTTACAGCACATCGAGCACTAATTATTTGTCCCACTGATATCAGTCTAGGTGCTACTTTCTTGCTGGGGTAACGCACACCATGCAGTCAAGTCCAACACCTTAACCGCTAGACCACAGAGGCGATTATATTGTATTGTAAAGCAGAAAGAAAAATCACCCCCGATAACCGGTAACGGACCGGTAGCTAAGAATCATCTCAATTAAATCTGCTTACACACAAAAAAATCGAAACCGGTTGCTTAGTTTAGTTTAGGAAGTATAAGCCAGACAGATACGTCATACTTATAACACCCCTCTTTTTCCATCAGGGATTACAAATGCCCTAAAAATAGCCAACGTTTTCAATGTGTACACATTCAATAATGGTAAAAACACTGGGTCCACATCTACTCTTGATCCTGTGAAAACTCTTACAGTGTTAGGTTAACATCAAGAGAATATGTTGGTCCCATACTCATTTAAAGTATAAGTCAAGTTAGGTCTCCTGGGAAACCAAACCACTATACACGGGAGCCCAAGTGTGGATTTGGGGAGGTACTCGAGCACTTGAGATTATAATCTAATCCTAAGGTAATTTAGCAGTAACACTATAACAAACGCCACTGTCACAAAAACAACAGTAGGCTTGTGTAAACATTTAGCTGCATAAATATGTAAAACACGACACTAAAATCTCTCTGTCCAGTAAGTCTTTATAGCAAAAATCTGTAATGTATAATCTTTATACACAAAAAGAACACCCACTTCCTTTGTTATCACACCACATGTGAATGGATGGATTAATTTTGCTATTTTTTTTGTTGTTATTGTCAGAAGAAGGCTCATGTGAAAAGAAATCCATATCAATAGTCAGAACAGGACAATGTCTCGTGGCTCAGCTAGTTATTTATACAGTACCTGGATGACCGAGCTTTGCTCGGTATTTTTTTTTGTTTTTTTTTTAAATTTGGAATGTTGAAATGTTTTTTGGAAATTACATTTAAGTACGAATTACACAATTAGTCTAACCTCAAAGCAAACAATCATTGAATTCGTTACTTAACAACGGAATTCGTTACTTAACAACGCCATCTGCTGGAACTTTAATTATTCGCCAAAAAATAGTATTATTATTCGCCAATAGATGACAGGAAGAGTCATAATAAATTGGGACTACTCAAACGCCTCCTATTTGTTAAACACGAATATGACATTTTCTAAAAAAGATTCCTAGCTAGATCGATTTATCGCCCCCGAAACCCCCTATATACTAAATTTCATGAAAATCGTTGGAACCGATTCCGAGATTCCAATTATATATATACAAGAATTGCTAGTTTAAAGGTATAAGATGTGCATCAAGTTTTGTAAAAACTTATCATGAGATTATTTGGTTTCTCAAAGTATATCCTAAAATGCTTATTGGGAAAAGTCTATCAGGGAACATAAATAAGACATTGACTAAAAAACTATATTTATTTGTCATCTGAGTATTTTTACATCTATGCACTCTCCACCTTCCATGTCAAGATCTCTTGCAGTTGATTTACCTGAAAGAGAATTATTGCTTTACTAGCTGTTGTATGTGACATTGCCTCATTGATGAGACAAACAAAACTATGCAGTGCCGCCTGCCGGCAGAAATGAAACTTGGAAATTTTGGAATAGTCAGGGAATAATTTTGCAAAAATTGCTATAATTCTTATTCGCGAAAGTGCCCTATGCCATCTTATGAATTTTCGATCAGGTCACATATCCTACCACAAGTTTGGACCCATTCCAAAAAAGTGCATGACATCGCTAAAGAAGTTTTCACTTCAAAAACATTCTAACCAAGCCATTCATTCTCTACTTTAAGTGAAATTAATTATTATACAGCAATTAATTTCATAAGTAAAAAGAAATTTTACATAAAAAGAAAACATGTCTAACCAATTGTGGTTCAGTCTCATTCAAACTTGTGAATGGCGAGATTAATATAATTTTTTTGAACAGCCTTTTAACACCAGTATGATTTGTTTAAAAGTATATAAAATTGCACAAAACATAACAAATTCAAAATAAATTAATGCAAAGGCAAATACAAGTTAAATTAATAACCTAGCTTTGCAATAACATCCACAATTCAAGCATTAACTTTACTTATGTAAGTTTATATAAGTAATAATTTTACCAGTCTCTTTACCTTATAAACAAATACAACAGAAACCAATAATGTTAGTCAAAAGTGAAAAGGGTAAATTCACCCTTTTTTGAGGTATACACCTGTACTTTTCCACTATAAACTTTATTTAATACCTTATGTTACTCTATAGCCGACCACTTTCACTTTTTAGAGCGTCATCAGGGCTTCACTACATACAAAGCCGCCTTCTCTGTCTCTACTTATGTCCCTTTGTATGCTTAAATCTTACAAACTATGCAAATGAGTTTGATGCAGTTTTACTTAATAGACAAAGAATTAAAAAAGGAATGTTCATATGTATATTTTATACCTGTGCAAAGCCGGGGTGGGCCTCTAGTTATAACTAAACATAAAAAGTCTGTTTTAATTTAACATTCAGTACTGATTTGGTTGGAAGTTAGTTAGTTACGTCACAAAAGTGCGTATACCATGGAATTCCACCAAGTGCCAACAGTAACAAGTAAACATTCTATGTTAAATTCATTTTTCAACAAGCTATTGCAAGACGTTGCCACTAATTTAAATAAACTAACAATCAAAACAACTAGATTACAAGTATGATGGCAGTAGGGTATAATTACCTGACAAAGAATCCCCATCAAACTCAAATTTCAAGCTTTTTAATGGCATCTCCATGTACTCCGCACACTTAATCATGGCTAGTGACAGTGTATCATCCTTCTCAATGCTAATCTCAAATGGTTTCTTTGAATTAGGATACTGAAACCTCAGTTTTATTCCATCAGAATGTTTTTCATGTTGTGATGTAACTAATTTAGTTACATTTTGCTGTACAATGCCTCCATCTATAAACTTAGCTACACTATAGTTTATTGTGTCCGGTGTGTCATCTGATTTCAAAATCTTATCATTATATGTAAAAAGTAATTTGTCTATATTAACATTAAATTTCTTCGAGAAGAATTCAAATATTTGTAGGATTTTTTGGAATTTTCGTATTGTGAATTTAAATATTTCTGAACTTTGCCAAAGTACTTTAACTGAAAGTTCTTCATTCTCATCAAAAACATCACTCTCTTCTAGATTAATAGTTACAGTTGGGGTATTCTTTGTACTAAATAATTGTACTCCATCTGACTCATCGGGGTAATCATCTGTGTTCCCAACACTGAAAATAGGATATGCACCCTCATCAGAAGATAACCACAAAGAACGGGAACGGCTAGCAGAACCTCGTCCCCTACTTCGTGCTCTCCCTCTTCCCCTTCCTCTTCGACCCCTATTTCCACGACTTGGTGAACTAGTAGCTATGTCCGTGGTATCACTACAATTAGGTGGATTTATACTGTCACTATCATAAACACTTGTTTTATTTCTAGTCCTTTTCGATCTTGTTGGAGCAGGATCACTACTCTGTCTCTTACCGAGAAACGTGTCCGGGGAGTCCTTAGCGCTGCGTCTATTTGATGACCGAGTTCTACGTTTTGAATTTAAAGCGATTATTTTATCCAATTCTTCATCATCACTCAACGTAGTATCCACAAACTCATTTAAAGTAGAAACTTTTGAGACAGTCGCTAAGCTATCAGTTGCTGTTGTTGTATTATTTTTGCTTACATCTGCGTCTTTTAATAAATTTGCAGTACTTAATTTGTCATCTTTGTATTGGCTTTTTAAACTTTGTAAAGTTTTCGCAACGTTTCCATAGCAATCTTCGGAATCTGATGAAGACATTGTTTTGAAAAATAACAGCGAGATAAACACATTAATCGTTACTCATTGGTACGTAGAGTAAATTTGCACTTTTTTAATATACTATATAACTAATAATTATCACAAATTGAGTAAAATATTAAAATTCTGCGTCAATTTGTATGAACACAAAACGAAATGTCAAACAAATCTCAAAACCTAAAAGATGCTACCTAAGTAGGGTTGCGAAAAAACATTCGGTTCAATAATCGACTATTAAACGAAACATCGAGTTTAACTTAACATACCTATTATTACATTTAATTCTATAATTCATTAGCTGACCTATTATTTTTTGTACTATAATTCCATACCATACGTCAATAGGTTAACAAGTCGACTTGTCCATTTTTTCAAATTTCATAATATGAGGTAGGAGGTCAAACATTACAGGATGAATAAAATTTTAAAATAAATCACATCAAGGGAAAAACGTATTTAATTTGTATTTTTGAAAATTGGGTTTACAGCAAGTGCGCAAAATAATAATGGTTCCACCGAAAAGTATTTCGTTTGACTTGTCGAACTAGTCACGCCTGGTACGGATTTAATTATTTATTAACTTCCTAGTATGTTTTTGTTTTTATATCAAAATATTAATAACTTACTACTTACATGAGCCAGATACATGAGTCTTTAGACGGGAACTACCTGTCACGCGATAGCTCTTAAAATTGTTCGGAGAGTTATATTATGAAGCCTGGTAAACGTCAGCCGCTGCCGATCCGGGTACGACAGCGGTAGCCTCTCAGTCCCTTTAAAAATCGTTTTCTATAATTTCCTTCCTATTGAAAATTTGTTGAATGATAGTTAACTTAATTTTTCGAAGATACAAAAATGCACCTTGCCTCTTCTTGATGTAAAATACGTTAGTTAGTCTCAAGAAGTAGCAAACAGAGACTTTGAGGGGCTTGGGGTTTGTAAGGCTGTGGTACAAGCCCGGGTAAGCATCTGCACAGCTTTCTACTACTTAGTTAAGTAATAAAACATTTTTTAACAAAATAGTATTTTACTGAAAAATGATGAACGGAGGTTTGACAAAAATAATATTTTGCTAAAATCTGTTAGCACTAGATCTGGTTGCTTAATAACTGCTGCTCTGCGGGATCCGTCGGATTATCATATCTGTTTTCCGGGTTCTAATTTTAATAAATAAATTATTTTCTAAATAATTTTATTTGGCACTTTGTTTTAATTTTTAATACTTATTATATCTACAACTACTTAGTATTAATCTGTTATCTATAATTTACCTGCGATTAAAAATCGTTTACCCAAATACTTGCAACCTAAGTAGTTAATATGTCAAATATTCCTTATCAGAAGATTTATGTAAGATTATAAGAACAACAATTTTGGATTAGTCGTAAAACATTTTTTCGATTGTAATCTAGTTGTTGTAATTATTTTGTATTTACTGTTATATTAGCCGTATTAGCTTTAATGATTAAAGTGGTGAACTAAAAATGATCGTTATCTTTAATGTAAGCATGTTTCGAAAACTAAACCACTTCAAATCAGAAACAAACATCTTTGGTGACCAACAAAAATTTAAAAAGAAACAAAAAATGTAAAGTTTTACATTTAAGTTAAAATTGAATGAAAATACTCTTATACTCGTACGTTCGACTTTTACACATACATACACATCTTACAATACGGGATAAGCAGATTTTACGAGTGCAAAATTCCGCGATCCCTGCAGACACTTTCGCTTCCGTTTCATTCTGTACCCTAATCATACAAACACGGCGGTTTCGAAAATCGATCTGATCGTTAAATGCCAACCTAGGTCTCCCTGGGTAATTACATCCATCCTCGTTTGCATTGTATATCTGTCTTGTCAATATTTCACCTGACATCCTTTGCACAAAAATGCATGGCCCGTTCTCATTTTAACAACAACACTTTCATTCAATAGCATTCCTTCTTTGATCTCACATTTTCTAACGCTTTGTAAGATCAACAAAACCAATGAAAACCCTTTGGCCCAAAGAGGTCCGTATGGTAGGACCACCAAGCTTGACTGTCTCGACTAAAACCATATCTACTCCCGCACCCTTACCATATTTCATACTTCTAATCGCCCATTCAACTTCTTCCACCATAGCGCCATCACATGTATCTGCTATTTCCAAGTCATTTGAGTACAAGCAGCTTCGAGTTCAAACTTTGTTGATAATTGAATAGTTGGCTTCACTATTAAACAAAATGGGTGATCATTCATTCATTATATTTGCAAAACCTGAATACCATAAAATACACAACAAGTTATACGATGTTATTATTAATGTTTTATTCATTTAAGTAACATAACAGGTAAAAACCTCAGACGTTACAAGTCTTATCATTTTAAACATTATTACTTTACTCAACTACTTAAATATAATAACCCTATTGTGGCTGATAAAATAATCCAGTAGTTAATATTAGGTACTATGCAAATTGGCTAGATCAGTTAGCTAGATGTAAGGCAGAGCTCTGCAACATCTTGACCGGATTGGGATAGTGACGTGATAGCTATCAGCTGGTTAATTTACATCTGCACGAGGTTTAACAACTCTGCCTCCGATGGGCAAAGCGCTATAATTGGAGCACGATCTGATAATTATAGGTGTTACGTTACGTTACTATTTTCAGAGATTCGTTAATATTAGTAGTCTCGTATTTCTTACCATCGGAAAATTCATCTGCTTGCTGATTTGTAGGTATACAATATTGAAAAAAAGCTATCTGACAGTCTGCCAATGATAATGAAGTTTTCTTACTCATTATCTATCGTCGTAAATGCGTTTTTTGTGCACAGGCAAATTACGGTTACTGTTGCTGGTAGCGGGGTCTATTGGGAGTATAGCTGCAGAAAATAATTGGCTTGAAGGAGTGGACCCTAATACACTGTCCTGTGACTCTCGTGGCGAGGTATGTTTGTTACTTATAGTGAACAGTTGTCATTATCTTAATATAAAATAATAAGTTTGATCGTGTTCTTTGATTTTAAATGAGTAAAAAAGGAATTTAAAAGTCATAACTCTCTAAACTATGACGTCCTAAATCTGCCTAGTACAGATCTGTTTTTTGTGTTAGTATATCATTTAGTAATAGAACTTAAACTTAAGCAATAAAGTTCAGTGAAAGTCATACCGTCGATACTTTCGAGTACAATAATTCTTAGAGCTGACCGCTGTCGTATTCCGGCTACCAATGTGTATACTTTTCACCAAGAGATCTGCTTGTTAGTCTATCGTTCTTATAAATAAACATGTTTCATTCTCTAATTATATCATTATTAGCTTTGAATTACTTATATTTAACTTTCATTCTAGGTTGTCCTCCTCCTACCTCACTTCACGGACTGCTCGAAATTCTTCATGTGTGCTCATGGTGTAGAAGTTGAGTTTAACTGTTCCAACCCTATTCTTATTTTCGATTTCGAATCACAGGTTTGTATGTTATTGATAGTTGTTATTTATGGTTAAAATTTTTGTATAGGCAAAAGGCTGTAGATATTGCTTTGTAGCAAAGAAGCTAAAAATATAGATTATCTGCAATTACTCTTCACTTGTTGCAGCGAAATTAAACATCTGTAGGTAATATAATGAAATCTCAGGAACTAAGCTGATAAGATCCAAGTGTTAGTAAAGTACGCAGTTATCAGAAAAATTGCATACTCTTATGTCATCTTAAAAAATATCAACCGACAAAGACTGTCTGTTTGTCGGGGCTTAAAAAACATTTTTTATTTTGTTCTCAAACAAAAAAATCTGTATCAAATCAAGGGAGGTGACCAAAAGTCATGGTGCCACAGCTACTCGCACATGACACACTAACACACACAGTGATACGTGTGACAACCCTCTATTCCGTCGGGTGTTAAAAAAATCAGTGTGATCACTCTGAAATCTAGATACGTCTGCGCTGGAGCAGTCACCGGGGTGTTTAGTGTAGTACTGACGGCACAGCGTAGCAATCAAAACATCTTAATTGCTCCAAGTCTGTCAAAACTTGTTGATGTTATTTTTTCCCAAAACATTGATACAAAAATATGTTGATATTCCAGAGTTGTAATTGGCCACAACTCACAGAATGTAAATTGCGGACTCCTCCAGATGATTTTGAAGGTTCTGGAGAAGACGAATTTGAAATCACGGAAGAAACCGATGTTCCTGGAAGTAAGATAAACTATAACTATTATTTTATATTAGATTGAAAATAATAAATTTAGTAAATGTTACATATCTAAGTTAATATGCATTAATTTAATAGTCTCAGACTATTAACAAAGTAAGTTGTTTTCCTAGGCTATCACGCAAAATTACTAAATTACGAGTATAGAATCAAGAATGGGTGAGGGACTTACACAAGCCTTCTTTTTTCTGAACTGTGTAATATTTTTTTTTCAATACAATTTTAATACGTGAAGCAAAAGCTTTGGACTCCTTTGTTTGAAAATTGCGTTGTCGGGGAGTATGAAACTTGGTACACTTATAGTTTATGAGTAGGAGAAGTGCCAAACATTAACATTTTTCAATAATAATGCTTATAAAGTGCACTAAATAAAAAAATATATGCATTTGACACATAAACAAATATATTGATAACGATAAAAGATCATAGATGGTGCACAAACTGTATTCATAAACACCGTATGTTGTGTATTCATAAATAAAGTAGTTTTAGTTTTTTTAGTTAGTAGTTTGGTCTTGATATATAAAAATGGCATTCTTGTCAAAAACAATTTATATTGAATAACTTATAATTGAAATTTATAATGGTTGAATTTCGACCAATGGGCGACAACCAGTTTATTTAAAAGTATGAAATCCTAGGTATTGATAAGAAGGCATAAATAAATTTGGCGAATATTAGGGCTTGTTCTAAGTCGGACTCCAAGTATAACATATGAATATTATTTTCAGCAATCTCAGCTGTAAACGCTCATTCTGAAACCGCCTCATCTATCAAAACTTCCGGGTTTTCTACCATCCTCGACTGTCTGAAAGCAGATTCATCTTCCACTCGTATTGCTTATAAGTAAGTAGTAAAAGTCAATTGATAGTTGTGGGTAATTTATCCAAAAAGTAGGGAAGGGAATGTGTAGTGAATATTTACTAAAACCTTTTTCAAAAAGAACTTTTGTTTTCCATGTTGTGTAATGGGTAAAGTCAGTATACTGATCTGGCTTTGTTTATTCAGTTTATTCTTGTATTTATTTCAGTATTTCCATATAATATTATCATAGTTAACTAGCATTTTGGTGTAGTTTGTCTAGGAATATTTATTTATGTTCTTTCCTGTAAAACTTTTTACTAGGTGGTAGAGTTTCGCAGCGACTCGCCCGGATTGGTACCACCGCCTTACCTATTCCTACCGCCATAACGTCATGACGTGTTTCGGTTCGGAGGGTAAGGTAGCCGGTTAACTTACTTTTGCTCGAGGCCTAATATCCCGGCCTCTAGTTGGCAACGCACCATTACCACCTTTGGTGTCTCTAGGCGGCGGGAATTTCTTACCATCAGGAAATCCGTCTGTTTGTTTTGCCTTCCAATGTTATATATATAATTTTTTTAAGTGAGTATTTTTTAAATAAGGTTTTAATGGTTTATTTTTATTTTATTGTTGGTTTATTTTATTGGTTTCTTATAATTCTTCGTCGAATTTTTATACATTTTGTTATGCTCATGGGAGTATCCTTCGCAAATAATTGAAAATTGCTGGAAGAAGGCGTTACTTTGCGGAAATATATACTTAAATACAAATGAAATTATTTAATTTGTACCCGCTAAAGCTGTATGCGTGTTATGGCGTGATGAAACAGGCAAAATAGTGCGCTATGAACGAATTGGACTTACCGCAAGCCAAAACCCTCAAATATATTCAGCTCCACACAACACACACCACTAAACTGTTTTATTTGGATTTAAGTAAATAATTGATCCACTATGGTACAGTTTATCATGTCATACACAATATTATGATACTTATTATTCTTACTAAACTGGACTTAACATAATGCGTTAACTCAATCGCTGCCCAGTTTTAAAATTTTATTTCCATCGTTTTTTTATAACAAACTTAATTTCAATTGTAAAATTAGATCTAAATGTAATATCAAGCTAAATCAAAAAAAGCCTCAGTGACCCAGTTTGTTGCTAAAAATTCATTGCTTGTATGTATTTAACTAACTACTCGCTTCCAGGGGCGACTGTCAACGCTACTGGCGCTGTAACGATGGTCTACCTCAAGTACTCTACTGCTCCGATGGTTTGTTCTTTAACGATAAGACCCAGCAGTGTGACTTTGAAGCTAATGTCAAATGCATATTCGAAGAAGTTGACGACGAGCTTCAAAATGAATTCATTGTTTACAAATAAATTTATTAATGATCACATTCACAAGCATTACACTAACCGTTTAGTTAAATTATCGCATCGCTTATGAGAAAGTGTACAGAAATATTTACCATTACCTACATAGTTTACAAAAATCTTTACCAAAAATCGTAAAATATCGTTTATGGTTTCACTTTTAATTTATTCTAATCCGTTTTTATGCATGTAAAAAACCATATTCTAGACATTAATTGAAAAGGTATAATTACAATAAAATATCTCAATATTCTTGAAATTCAAGTGTAATGCCAAAGTGTGATCAAAATTATTTAGATCGTCATTGTGGTGCAATCTAAACTAAGCTCCAATATAAAAAGTCAATTGAAAGATCTATAGCAATAATACCTATTGTATTTTTATTATACAGTTTATGTTTATTAATTAAGAATATTAAGAAAAAAAACTGATATTTTTTTATAAACTACGATGTTTATATACTCAATGCAGTGAAATAAAACCATTCAAATACGAGTCACACAGACGGTCCATATTTATAAACAATGTGCCTAATAAATAGTAAATAAATATTTTTGTTGTTATGACACCATAACATGTACTTAATAGGTTTTACAAGTAACCATTACCAACTACTAGTGCATATGTGCCTACTTAATATAGCTTTGAAGATACAACGAGTAATAAACAGAGAGAGACTATATTACAGAGCTTTAGTAATAAGGACCTTAAAGGCACATATTATTGGATGGAGTCTTAAAACTAGACACTCAAAAGTTACTGTCGCAATATATTTTGTTATAAATAAATACTACATAAAATATACAACTTTTTTTAATAATTATACATAGAAAGTATTGTATAGCCATTTGTGATTTGTTTAAAATAAAGTTTGTATTAAATTTTATTACGCAGTCATTAATTGCCCCATTGACTAATAAAAATCATTTATAATCTGGGTTTTTAATTTTTTGCCACATATTTTAAAGGAAACATTTATTTGCCATGTCTTTAAAATTTCACTAATTTATTAAGGAAAAAAATGTTGATGTAAGTATTTAATTTTAGTGATTTGATTTATTTTAACGGTGAAACTCAACAAGTTGGCTCTAATTTGTCTAGCTTAATTGGTACAACACAGTACACAATGATAATTCTGCTTTATCATAGAGACTGAAAAATCAATTTGTTAAAACTAGCAGCTTGTTAAAATATAGAAAAAAATAACTGATTTTTATGTAAATCCCCTCGAACTATTGATAAAGGTTTTATATCGTTTTGATGTAAAATTCATAATTAATATTTTTTCCCAAAAACAGAAATTATTAATAACAGTAAAATTTTATATAAAAGAGGTTGAATTATTTTCTAAATCGATTTATAGCCTTAAAACTGAGAAATAAAACACGGTGAAGTTGTAAAAACCACGAGGTGGGCAACATTTTAATCATATAAACTTTTTTTTGTTAGTTGATGCAAATTTTTTTCCGTATTACATTTATATTTTTCGTTATTATGTTTCATTTAAGTATTCACTTTATAGGCTATTTTTAAACACATTCATAACTTATTGACAACAAATATTACTCAATTGATTTCCTTGTGTAGCTTATCATTATTAATAACTAGATAAGAACCCGGCTTAGCTCGGGTAAAATGTGACTCATAATATACATCTAGGTGCAAAATGTAGGTAGATATTTCTGTAGTTACCGGTTTTCAAGGAATATTAAAGGTATAAGCAAGACATAGATTCGTATAGCTCCATTTATTGTGTTTAATAAATATAGTAAATAAAAACTGCCAAAGTTTTTACATAGATATTTTTTATTTTAAATCAACATTTAAAGTAAAGTAACATAAAGTAACAAAACAAATTGCAATTAGTACTTATCCGAGAATTTCCCAACGGTACATAAAAAGGAATATTCTCTAATATAAACAACACAAAACGGAACGCTCATTAAACTACCCAAGATGGCGACTGTGATTTGTCTGTCAACACATTAGAATTCAACATAGAATTTAACAAAATACTCGACAATCCGAATTTTGCGGATATATGTTGTCGACTCAAAATCATTATTTTTTTATGTCTTGTTATTCAGGTAAGGTTTCAATCGAGTCTACCGTACCTCTTGACGAAATTATTAATATAGATTTATGTAATGTTGTAATGTAACATTATTAAAAAAAACAAATTTGTGCCAAAGGTACATTATGATAAACATCCAAAAAATCCAATCCAAATCCAAAAAAGTTTAGCTGTTCATATGAAGTAAATTATATTGATTGCAAGAATTAAAGCATGAAAATACATCATTTATCTAAAAATAAATTGACACATATATATTTTATTGTTAGGTAAAGTATTTTTAAGTATCGATTTTTTGCGATGACACGAACAGAAAAATATCGATTAAAATTTTACTGACAGCGCAGCATTATAATTTCCTTTAGTGTGAGTGATGTTTTAATCCCGGACTCCGCTAGGAGCAACATTGTCATATTTATTTCTTGGAAAACTTTTTCTGACTAGACATTTACTTTGATTTAGTAGGTACTCAAAGTAGGTCCATGATATAATGTATTCTTTAAATTTATAGATAAATTAAATTAATATAGGATAGTAGATGTTGCGAAAGAGATGTGTGGGAGTGCAAAGATGTACAAGTCAATGAATGGTAACTCACGGTGGGATGAGGATGTGAAAGACTCCGTTGAAAAAAAGAAATGTGTCATGTTTGTAATTGATTGAGAGTATGACAGAGTTGAACGAAGAAATCAGTTTGGGGCAACATTTGTATTAAAAAATAAAGGGATTAAGTTTTGCTGTGTTATTTTTATTCACATAAATCATATACACTAGTTGCCTTAAATCTGAATGCCTCTAGACTTACTTTCAAATTAAACGGGTTATACCTATCTGTCAAGTGTCTTGTGTCACTTAGGCTAAACTTCATTCAAAATTCGATTTTGCTATGTATCTACTGAAGTCCCGCCTCTTATTAAGTACGTAGTATTTATATAATCTTTGGAAGAAATGTACCTACTGATGTTGCATGAATACCGCTAATCACTTATTGAAAGAAAAGCGCGAAAGAAAAATAATGCAAATATGAAACTAGAAAACGCACCATTACCATCTTTGGTGTCTCTAGGCGGCGTGAATTTCTTACCACCAGGAAATCCGTCTGCTTGTTTGCCTTCCTATAATATATATATATATATATATATATATATGTATAAAAAAGAGGTTGGAATTATTAATATTCGCACTAACACATTAATATAGCCTTAAATGAATTAGTGGATTTAGTGGCTGTGTCATCAGCTTAGACGATTTCTGCCTTAGTGTAAGTATGTAATAAGCTGTAAATAAAAAACAAAATTCAGCTGAAAATTTATTTTTTCTTTTAACCCTTGAATAAATCAGGATCCGGTTTGTCTTTCTTTTCGAAGGGGTAGTAGGGATGGTCTTGCCAAAAACTCGGCCACACTGTCCTATAGTCCTTGTTGAATTGGGCTGTAGAAATAGTTAAAATTGACATTAAAAAACATGTTTCTATTTCCCAATCAATACTTGTACATAAATTGTCTCCTTCACCTTAAGGTTTCACGGAAGGACGTTTCATGGAACATTAATTAAAGTGCTATAATTTGTTTATTTTGAGTCTGATTTAATTTATTAATTTTTTAAAACTTCAATTAATAATTATCGATAATATGCAGCTTCAATTTTGAGCACTAATTTGAAAATACCTTATACCTATAGCGAGAATGAGAATTGCTTGTGTTTTATAAATTAGTGAATCTTCTGTACTAAATACTGTTATTTATTCTGTGCTGACGGTAATTGATTATCGCTGCCCATCTATTTATTCATAACGGAGTAGATACTTACCTAATACATCCATCTCTTCCGAAGTCAATTGGAAATCAAAAATATCAATATTTTCTTCAATTTTGTTTCGCCGAGTCGATTTTGGTATAGGTATTACACCTCGTTGAACCTAAATCAAATGAAACTAGGAATTTAGTATTTATAGAGTTAGTTAGTTAGTTATTATGTTAATTCTATCAACAATGAAATGTATTAAATGATAGTTTTTATTCTAATTAAAAATACAGATCTATAACTGATATCTTAACTTAATATACAAACGAGTTAGAGATATGCATCTAGTATCTATCTTCTTATTAATATATATAAATCTCATGTCACGATGTTTGTCCGCGATGGATTCCTAAACTACATAACCGATTTTAAATTAAATTGGCACACCGTGAGCATTCTGGTCCGACTTGAGATAAAGGATAGCTTACATCTTAATTTATAATAAAAAAAAATTACCCTCCGAGCGAAGCCGGAACAGGCAGCTAGTTATAATGTAAAAATGAATTGCTAAATGTGTTGGTAAGCACATAACTTTCGAACGACTCAACTGATTTGGCTAATTATTTTATCGTTGTTAGAAGAAGGTTCTTATGAAGAGGAAATCTGGGAAAATTGCAGGGAAAATGGGAAAAACATAACTTTATTTATCTCATACAAACTAAACCGGTGGAACGAAGTTTGTCGGGACATCTAGTTCTTTATAAACTAACACAACCGTATCAAAAATTAACATCCGGATCCAAAAGTATTCACATTCATTTTTATCACACTAATGTCTAAATCTTTTGGAAATCGAACCTTTAGGTACCATTGTAGATGAGCTGCGACATTTTATATTTAAACCTGTACAAACTAACTGTGCACCTAGCACGGTAACGTCATTTGGCGTTTTAATTTATCATTTGTTTATAAACGATCAGTTTAATAACGGTAACAAAGATGCTATCGCTACTGAGCGCTTGCGACGTATTCTTGGGGCAGAGGGAGAGAGGTCGCATTCTCGCGGAGTGTACAGTGTGCCTAGTGTGAGTTTTTGAAATGATTTACTTTACTATCGCGTTTACGTTTAACGAGTTTGATGTATGGAGTTATTGTCAGCGCCTCTAGCGGACAGTCGAAACAACTAAATTATTCCATACATTTGGATCGTCCAAACGCAAACGCGGTAGTAAAGTAAATTCGTGCGAAACTCACACTCAGCACACAGTTGATTCGGACGAGTCGTATATTCGATAACCACTCAATCGACCACCAGTGGGTTACCCTCGAATCTCGAATCAAGAGTACAAAATGACGCAATTCCGATTTCAACTTCCTATTTGCATGGAATCGAGATTCAAGAGTAACGCTACAGGCAGATACTCAAATTAAAATCTATATATTAATACATGATGCCAAAACTGAGGTCCAAAGTTTAACAGATAATATAATAAATATAAAATTTGGCACACTTATGTGTAGGAGAACTGCAGAATGCTAATATTTTTCAATAATAATGCTTATAAAGTAGGGGAGAGTGTGGATGAAAGAGCCGGGTTTTGAAAGAGCCGATCTCGATTTAATGCACTTATACATTTCCTAATAAGCATCAATTGTACCCATTAATTGGCAACACCGGGTAGCTGTTAGCTCCCAAAGTTTGACAGTTGTGCGGCAACCTGGGACCGAGTTACGCGAGGTCAAAAATTTTGCGACCAGAAAGTTTTTTTTCTTGTGTTTTTACCAAGTAGTTTAGTAAGAAACTGTTTCGGGTAAGTAAATTTTAACTATCCTGGAAGTTTTTACATATATTAGTAGTCTATAAACGCTTCATTGTTTTAATTCAAAATTATAAGTAAGTGCTTGATTTTAAGGTTATGTTGATATAAGGCATATGCTATGAAAGAGCCATTCTTAAATGCTTTGAAAGAGCCGGTCCTTTCAAAGCATTTGGATTTGAATTTAAGATTATTATTTATGTAAAATTGATGATTTATTACTTGTAATTCATTAATCATTTTCTCGCACGTATTTTAAGGTTATGCAGTTACATACGTTTTAAAAGGGTGGGCTCTTATTAATTTCGTTATTTAATATTTGGCAGTTGATAAAATAATACCATTTGTTTTGTTGCAGGAATATTAGGTACGATAGTGTCGGCAATGCCTAATAAGCGCTCCAGACCCCCAAAAATGACAATAGAAAAACTAATGTTAAACTGTTTTTGACAATTTAACAACTCTTTATGACAAATTTAACTTTGCGCCACATACGATTTTATACAATTGAATATTTTTTGCTTAAAGCTAGGCTGATATTTAATTATTATGTCTACCTTATTTCTACTTTGTCTTGAATTTTTTTCTGTTCAATGTATGACGGCACACAAATGTTCGCGTCAACAATAGCCGGCTCTTTCAAGACATTCGTTGGCTCCTTCAATCACAATAGGTTTTGAAAGAGCCGATTTTTAACTTTTTTTTCAAATTAAGATTTAACTGTGTTACAGTTATGTTTTTTATATTTTTATTTCTGATTTGTCAAGTCTAATAAAGCAGTTTATTCATCTATGTGTTTTTTTTTTCAATATAAAGTTGATTTGAATGTTTTTCGAAACTTTAAAAAAAACTGGCTCTTTCATCCAAACTCTCCCTACATTAAATCAATACATAAAACATTACCTACACTACCATGTATTTGACACACACAAACAAATATATTGATGCCAACGATAAAAGATCACAGACGGCGCACCATACACTTTGGAAACAAAGTAGTTGGTCTTGAGAAATGAAGATGGCGTTCTTATCAACAAGATATTAAAATTTATTATTAATTTCGATCAACGGGCGACCACTAGTACTTACTAAATATCTAAGTGCAATTTGCGGTACAGATTTGCCATATTTCGCCGCTATTTTGACCATCATGGGGTCGTCGATGCTTGGTGGAGGGTGCGAGCGCGAGTTGTCAAAGAGATGTCCAAACGGTGTATATGCCATCACATGAATACCTTCTTTCTTTGTGAATTGGAGTATCTTGTCTTGGCCTAAATTTAAATTAACCTGAAAAAAATCAAATATGTATATACATATGTTCCGTCAAGTAATTTGTGGGTATCAAACCTTTGTGGGTAATGGGGTGGGTGGTGTAGTCAAGTACCAGGTGCAAAGGTTTCGAGTACCAAGTGACCTGCCTACCCTCCACCATATTCATTGTTATTGTTATAAAAACACTTCCAAAGACACTTGACAGTTGACACTGCCCTTGGATAATAATCGAGCGATTTGGTTATGAATTTTCAATCTAGTTCTTCCTGGGTACATACCTCCAGATTCGCACCGTACGGATCTATTAAATTCAAAATACATACTCCCTACTCACCAGGTATGTAGTTAAGTGCAGTAGCTCGCGCAGATTGATCTACTAATGCGGCCATTCTTAATGCTATTCCAGGAGAACTCGCTATTGTCGTGTTCCATAGAGGAAGGTAAAGAAACTGTGATTAAGGTGCACACTGCGCTTAAGATCTTGGTCAGAAAATAGCACACCAGTAACATCTACAGTGTCATGACATATTGTTTCTCTCTTTTTTCCATGTGAGAGGTAGGCGAACAGGACAACTACATACAGGCAAGAGACAACCGTGGCCTATAGGCACCATTGATGTTGCAGGCGCGTAGCTGTCCTGTGGCCGTAATGTAGGGCCCAGTGTACAATTCTACCGGCTACCCTCTACCCTCCAAACCATTATTACTACCAAAGGTGGTAATGGTTCGTTGCCAACCTGAGGCCGAGATGTTAAACCTCTAGCAAAAGAAAATTTACCGGCTACCATACCCTCCGAACCGGAACACGTCAATGGCAAGCACTGACGTTATGGCGGTCTCTAACTACTTACATTTTTTTCTATGTTATTGGAAGGCAAATAAGCAGACGGATTTCCTGATGTTAAGAAATTTCCGCCGCCTAGAGACCGGTAATGGTGCGTTGCCAACCTGAGGCCGGGATGTTAGGCCTCGAGCAAAAGTAAGTTTACCGGCTACCTTACCCTACGAACCGGAACACGTCGTGAAGTTATGGTGGCAGGAATAGGTAAGGCGGTGGTACCAAACTGGGCGAGTTGCTGCGAAACTCTATCACTTAGTAGTCACGGTATTAGTGACGGTAAGCATATGCTTGCCTTTTACGAGCTGTCGGGCAGGAAGGCAGATGGCCTATTCTGCAAAGGAGCCCGGACTAACACAGGGGAAAATCTTTATACCAGTCTCTACACATTTATACTAATATTATAAAGCTGAAGAGTTTGTTTACTTGAACGCGCTAATATCAGGAATTATCTGTCTGATTAAAAAGAAAATCAGTGGTAGATAGACCGTGGAAAGGTATTGGCTATTTATATCATCACGATAAGACTAAATAGGAGTGAGCACCAATGAACCATCACCAAAAATACATACCTCCACTTGTAAAGCGGCTGGCTTTATCTTACAGTTAGCCAATAACCGTTCCATTTGGCTGATATTGAAGTTGGATATTCCAATAGACTTGGCCAGTCCAGACTTCTTGGCTTCCTCCATACCTTTCCACGTGTCCAAATAGTCTATGATGTCATATTTACTGTGGTCTGGCTGAAATACATATTTATTTATGACTAACTGTCTTTTACTTCTTCGTATCATCTATTCTGTTTTTATGGGAAAACTTAAAATGTTGTTTTTCTTGAATTTCCCGCAGTTTTTCTGGTTTCTTAATTTTAAGACCTTCCTTGGACTTTCACAAATTATTCAAAATCAAAATAAGCCAAATCGGCCCAAATTATTCAAAATCAAAATTAGTCAAATCGGTCCAGCTGTTTCCGAGTCTTAGCGAAACTATTTAACAGCAATTAATTTTATATAAGTACTAGCCGACTCATCAAACTTCGTATCGCTGGATATTAACAGCTACTCCACGACATTTGATGCTCCGGTAGTAGTGCAGTCTGCCGGATACAATGTAAAACATTCCAAAATCAACGACCCGTTTTACAGCATCTTAATTAATAATAA
>NJDD01003416.1:121244-132658 GCA_002245505.1 Calephelis nemesis
GTAAGCATGGGGGCGGAGGGGCTAGAGCTTTGCTTACTTTTGCTGACAAGGGGGATGGGGGGGTAAATAATTGTAATAAATCTGCTTACGTAACACTACTTGAACGGCTACCAAGCGATGACATAAAAATGGATCAAAATATCAATCTTGGATGGCAAGTTTTGGATTAGGATTGATTATTAATATTGGCCGATATTCGACTTTTGACATCACTCTTTCATGTCTTGTTGAAGAGGAGAGCGATGATGTGTAGGTTTGGTGTACACCTCGTTTGCCTACATAGAGTGTACGTTTTAAATGTACGATTTAGGAAACAGTGGTTTAGTTCCAGTTTTGATTTCGGAATAGAAAAGTTGTTGGCACTCATGAAGCTGTATTACTACTGGAGGTTACACTCCTAACAAAGAACTGATGTCATTTCCCAATATTGCTGACTCTCCCTAATATAGAGATTAAGGTTAAAGTGAGAGAGACTGTTACTTTAAAGAGAGAAAGCGATATAATATTTATAAAAACCCTAATTTACAAAAAAAATCGATTACTTTACTCATACATACCGGTATCCAGCATTAATGGCCCAAGTTACTGGCAATTCCACTTCTCCCTCTTTAACTTCTTTCTGTCCATTCTACAAAAGAATAAACAAGTTAACACAAGAAATCAATACTCGGAATAGAGGATTTGAACACACCTGCTTATAAACAACCAGCATTCGCCCGCTACTTGGTACGCATATTAGCGGTAGTCTGGTCCAAGTGGGATGGGGGCTGCTTACGGTCACCAAAAAGGAGAGAAAAAACGATTTTACCATAGTGAATGAGAGAAGACTAATGACATTTTAACGTTAAAGGATTGTACGGCAACTACTAGAGGCGACACTTTTCATACTTGATGATTTTAAAGCAGATTTGCTACTCTTGTTTTCTTCTCTAGTCGTTGGTAAGTACTGGGAAACAAAAAGATGCTGACCGGCTCGCCTGAGTGTGCTCTGAAATATGAGCGCATGAAAAATGGTGCAAATAAAATTTATCCTAAATTTTGTGCTCTACAATTTTTAAAATACTTAGATGTTAACATAATCGCAGCAGTAGAAACTGAGATAATTACGAAAAACTATTTTTATGGTCTTTGACCTCGTATAACTTCCGATGCAGACACGAGATTATATTATGAGAATTTTGAGACAGCTTTTAGAACGCCAGAATAAAGATATATACAAATATTTAGCTTATTACCTCTCATTCCGAGGTTAATTGCTAAAATTACTGGACCATTATCTACGTGTTAAGTTTCATACAATTACGATTATATGTTTACAGTATGATTTAAATATTTTTGATACAGATTTTTATAAATAATGCCTTATTCAAGTATAACTTCTCACGTGCGTACATGAACTCATTTCTTTTCAATATAAGTATTTAGTTGGTTTTATCAAAAATAAGACGCAACACTTCCAGAAGAGGTAGTTAAGTAGTGCCCTCGCGTGTTCCTTGGCGGGGCACTCCCGGGAACCTACTTTATTAAGAAGTTGAGTGAAAAATAGTTGTAACAAATTTACCTCATCAAATCCTAGAAAGGTCCCAAGACCAAGTGTTGGCATAAGATTTCCATCGTTCAGGGCTACTCTCGGCGCCTTTTCTTGATCAACGGCTCTGCAAAACTGTTAAGACAATTATTCATAGTAATTAAGTAGTAATTTAAAGTCTTTAGTTTTTAAGGATTAACAAAGCTAGTAAAGGATTTCCTAATGGTTAGAAATACAAGTGGCTTATTGACACCAAAGGTGCGAATGGTGCGTTGCCAAACTGAAGTTGGAATATTAAGCCTTTTGCATGAATATGTTGAATAATAACAGACAGTGGCAGGAATGGGTTAAACAGTGCAAGTGGCGTGTTATGATCGATCCGGACAAGTCATCCCAAAACTACCATCGTTACAGTCACGGCAAGAGTCACAAACGAAACGATGCTCGTGGTTAATGAGTTGCTTGGTACGAAAGTATAATATAAAATAAATAAGTAAATACTACGTAGTATGTACCCAGTGATTATCTGTTACCACTATATCTATTACCACTTATTACATCTTCACCAACTCAAGTTTCTTTCCATATTAAAGCCAGATGAAAATCTTGCTTTGTGAAACAATAATCAATGTTACAAACAAATAGAATTATCCTCTCTTAGTAGGGGATTACATCGATAGGGAGTCACGTCCTTACCTATTACTGCTACCATTATGGTTGAGTATCAAGTTAGGTAGCCTGTAAACTAGCATAATCCCGGCCACAGGACAACGATGCATCTATAACATCTATGGTATTTATAGTCAAAGGTTTTCCCTTAAGAACAGGGTAGACGTTTGCAAAGAGTATAAGATAACATTATATTAGCATTAAGTAAGTATTTATGTAGAGTAGTTTTTTTTAATTTTAATTAAGTTTTTGTTTTATCTCTATAATCTTAAGCTACACGATACTGTCTACCTATCGCTTTTTATTTTGTGTTGTCTATCTAAGGTTAGCTGTAAGATATCTCTCGTTAGAGATAAGCTCGCTTTTTGTACAATATTTATTATTGAATTTTTCGCTGTCAATTCTCTATTACGTGTACCATAAATTGTAAAATAAATAAATAAAAATACTTGAACTGCACTACATACATAAGGAAATATAATTATAAATTGTTAATTTTATTGTATTTTGGAATGAATAACTTACCGAGCAAAAGAACAAGGAAATAAGCACCGAATTAATTATCATTATTTTATTTCACTAATAACAACCTGCACCTACTCTGGACACAGAATAAGTAATAGTATTAACGTATTCAGGGCCAAGATACTAAATGATTTTGCATTGAATTATTGAGTATTGATAAAGAGGAATTCCAGAGTAAGCGGAGCGAGAGATAAACTATAAACTTATGATATAGAAGACTAGCGGCCCGCCCCGGCTTCCCACGGATGTAAAATATACACATAAATATTCGACTTCAATCACTTTGTCAATTAAAAAAACCGCATCAAAATCTGTTGCGTTGTTTTAAAGATTTAAGCATAGAAAGAGACATAGGGACATAGGGATAGAGGAAGCGACTTTGACTTTACGATATAGTAAAGATCCGAACCTCTATCGACCTACAGCGAGCTGATAATGGTAAAACATATTTTTAAATTGAATTAAAAAAAGTTCTTTAATTCCGATTTTTTAGTAGTTAAAAAAACTAAATTATATTAATTTAAGTGTATTTCGTGGGAAATATTTCTATAAATAAATAAATTTGAAGGAAGCAGGCCAGGGGCTGATCTCAGTGGCCAACAGAATTATAATAAAGATAGCAAACACAAATGACGTCATTTGACAGCTATGTGATGTATACTTTTTCCATTTTGTGTTGGCCACTGAGATACATAATCAGACACCAGGTCTGCAAGGATTGTGACGTTTATGGTAGATGATAAAGCTAATGTTTTTTACAAAAAGGTAATATAAAAACATATTTTGTTTTGCTTTGGTTTTTATACAAATAGTGTAGCTTACTAATTTTGTTTTTTGTGTAACCAATAAACCAATAAATAACGGCAAAAACTCAGCTCCATTCTATAAGCTCCTTGAGATATCGCAACTTCAAAATCACATTTTTGGACTTTCCGGAAAACGCTCTAGACTCAAAGTTTACCAAATCGAATTTGACATCACATTCGAGGACTATAAGAGCATCATACAAGAGTTTTGTTATAGTATACATACAGGGAGTATAGCTATAACTTTACGGCAGCAGTTTGAATGGCCTTATCATTTGACTTACCTACGTTGTGCTAAACTCTTCCTAGACCAAAAGTTATTTTAATTAGGGTAGGTATTTTAATGCAGATAATCAGATCAATGAACTGAACGTTTTGTCAAGCTAGTGTTTAGTTAAACATATTTTTTGAGCTTACATATGTATAAGTTAAAAGATAGTGTTTAGTTAAACATATTTTCAATGTCTATTTTTTTATAGTGATACAAACTAAACTTTCTTGACAAAACGATCCAGACTTGTTTACAATGCCACCGCCTTGGAAGCACGCTCTTTTATATCCAAAACAATCTTGGTAATCTTGGTATCTATAGATACCAAGTTTGTATAATGTATATGTTACTATGTATACATATTATGTTAAGCTATTTTTCCGTCATTTGTGAACAGATTTAAAAAATGTTTTGGATATAAAAGAGCGTACTTCGAAGGCGGTGGCATTGTAAACAAGTCTGGACCTGATGGAATCCCAGAGAAGTCAAGGCAAATGCTAGATTTATTGTGTTCTTAGATGATAAAATGAAATCTTATAGATTTATTTACTTATTGTTATCTTGTTTTTTATCTTTGTATTGTTCCAGTGGTCAACAAACTTATTTGAACAAGTTTAGTAAAACATAGAGAATGGAAAAACACGGAGTTCGAAATCGTAACTGGACTTCCCTGTTTTGTCTACTTTTTATTTGTAAGAGTTATTTTTAAAAGATGGAGGCAATTCTTTCCCAATTTTTAAATTTCTTGGTGAAATTGAGAAAATTAGTCAATTTTAGTATCGTTTCGTTGTGAACTATAAGTCTTCTGGATATTGCCGAGTTTCATTAAATAAGCTTATTTTTTAGTAGACCCTGACATGAGTGATAATATGACTTATCGACTTATGACTCATTATAATTTTTGATAATTTGGGCCTATTTCAGGAAATCCGGTGACAACTTGATACAAATTTAAACTGATAAATGGCATAAGTCAAAAATAAAAAAAATAAGTATATTAGCTATGCCAAAAATTAAACAAATATATGTATATTAGGGGACTTCTGAAGAGTTTTAACGCCATCGAGAAAAGAGATGGTTGAAGTTTTTTATAATTATTGAATTTCGTGTTTACCTTGAGTGAAATTAGTCAATTTTGGTGGCATTTTGTACAATTTTGTTCAGTGAAAGTGCAAAAATGATTTGGTAAATTTGATAGACATTGATGCAAATTTCTACTTGAATAATGCCAAAATGCTAACGCGATTGCCAAAACCTAAAGAAAAAGTAGGGACCTTATCATTTTTATATTTATTTTTCGAATATACCCTTAACTTCAAATAGGTACTCAAAATCCGGTCAAAATTTGTGTTAGTTGTTTTCCTACTAATCACTTTCTTTTTTAATTAAGTGAAAAATTTTAGTAAATTATAATGTTTAGTGTACCCGTTGTGATATTTATATACCTATTATTCAATGTGAATAGGTACAAGTTGTACGTAAAAAAATAACTAAGCTCTTTCTAACGTAGTTATTAGATATATTCTATTCTATATATTTAAAAATCAATGCCACTTTTCATTGTAATTTTATAAATCAAGAACGGGTTCACCTATCCAATGTTAAGACTTTGCTCGGACTATTTAGTAGATGGTTTATGTGATGTTTGCATAAAATTGGTCGAGCGGTTCTTCATTTAACACAATTTTTGTAACAAATGAATTCAATAAATGATCCGCATTTTGTTGAGTATTTTTCAGTCCAAATGAAACTTTTTTCAGATGGGGATTATGCTGTGATATTGAAACTTATTTCAGATGTTTTTTATTTTGTTGTGTTATGTCATAAATTTGATGTACCAATATATTTTTTTAAAATATATCAGCTTATGCATAGTGAAGCATATTGTTTATAAACACGATAATGGCACCTCAATTATTTTCTATATTCTGTGGTAATACTTCTAGAAATCCAGTTCCCATAGTCTACACTGTACTGGGTTATTGCAACGTCATCGAACTGACCCTGGGCATTTGCTTGCCATTCACTCGATCGTAATGTTTAGGTAGTACTATCTGACTGATACCGGCTTGCCGCCATTTTTTTTTAAATGACTGCTGTTGTGTACGTTCAAAGACTTTTACAACATCACCGGGCTAGAACTTTTATATTTTTCATTGCACTTTTAGCATTTAAAGTAACTGTCTATACTTATTTTTCACTAGTAAATCAAGACTGATTAATAAATCAAGATTTATTATTTAATAAGTAGGTACCTACATAGTTTAATGTTGATGTAGCGAGTTTTTACATACTTATAACGTTTATAACTTTAACTTATTAACTTAACGATACCTATAGATTGTCCAGTATTGAAAAACAACAAGAAGTTGTGAATATTTAATTATTTTGTGGTTTATTATTTTAGACAAACAAAACAAACATAAAAAGACACTTTTATATCGAGCTGAACCAAAAGATAAAAAAACTGTCAATTTATTATTAAATTGACAGATTTGCAAACTGAGTGCTTAAAAAAAACACATAATATCTACTGATCGTAAAAAAGCGTAGGGTGCTTGTTCATAATGAGTTAACTATTTGCAATATTTATGAGTAAAGTACTGATAACTATTGAAACCTAGAAAATCACCTTTTGTACAAAAATATGTGTTATTAATCACAAAATTTTTGTGAGCTTCAAATCAAGCCGACCTCATTTAGAGTAAAAGACACTTTCTAACATTTCGTAACACAGATCCTAATAAGATTAATGAAAACGTCCTAAAAAGTGACGCTTTTATTTTTGAAGTGAAACTTCTTTATCGGGGTTGGAAAAAAATTTTGTGTAACATTTTTTCGTTATGCGCCATCTTTGTTCTTATCCCTACCACGCGTGATTCGAAGTATACTTTCTCCAGCGGCGTAGGGATTGGCAGTAAACTTTATTTAACCAATTCCTATAAAGTTGCTTAAAGTAAATATTTTTTTGAAAAATAACGTCATAAAGAAGTTTCACTTCTTCACTTCTTACGAGTGTACGCTAGTACACGCACACAATTTTTTTATTTTTCTGTAATATCCAAGTTTGCGTATTATATCTACTATTCTAAAATACTATTTAATTAAATTTTAAATGTGCAGATGGTTTGCAACACCTTGGAAGTTTCAATAATCAAATCAATTTAAAAGAAATTGCTTACAATTTTAGACAGGCGCTTGCCGAAATAGCCAATATGCCTTTTTTGTAAAAAGAACATTTCACCCGGTTTGTTACCATACAGCCCTACCCAAAGCCCTACATTTTCCCGCCGCCGCGCCATATTATGGTAAGTTTGTACTTAGAATATTTTGATATATAATATGAGAATAGGATAGCTTCTAGTTCGCAAGAGGCATAATATTCCAGTTTACGATAGCGACGGGCCATCTTTGACTAGTAACTACCTAATTTAACTTTTAAAGTAAAATCTTTGCAATGTAGACAATACATTGTTAATTTATTTTGAAAATTTTCTCCATTTTAAGTTTCTGATACTACTCACTACTGCAAATTCAAAGATACAATTATTTTACTTTTTTATTTTATTTGAGTGACAAAGTTGAATAAAAGATATAATTAAATTTCGGTAGTTTTTTGTTTAGTTAAATTTCACATGTGAAGGTTTTATGAAGAAGTTATTGTATTTTATCTTTCTTCGTTGCCGCCAAATCTTACTACATGAACTTGAGAAAAGAGGCCACCGCTTAAACCAAGACCCTGGCATGACTTATGACGACTTAAGACTACTTTTGGGTAATTTAAGTTTGATTTTGCTAAGTCCATTTACTTGATGCAAGCTTATACTTGACTAGTCAACCCGGCCAACCTTGTATCACTTGACATTTAAAGGTACCTTTTTGAACCTTCTCCTGACAATACCTAACACAATAAAAAAAGATTTAGCAAAATTGATCTATCCGTTCAGGCCTGATGCGATGACCACGCGAAATAGAATCCCTATTTAAAATAAATATAGATGATTAGTGATAGATGTTAGCGCCCCAGTCAAAAACTAAAAAAAAACTACTCTGAAAATGAAAATGACCGTTTTTTTATTCTACCGTGATGTTATTGAGATGATATTGGCATATGTTTATCATGGCAGATTGTTGTAGTTTGTAGTTTCATTATATATAAAAATATTTTTTTAATCTCGATAAGAATATTAAAGTAAGTAGTTGTTTTGTAGTCTTATTGACGTTTTATTTGGTTATCTATCATTCACGATGTCTATTTCAATGAGATATTACGTTAACCCAGTATCTAATATTGTCTAATCTGTGACATAATGACATTTGACAGGTCACATGTAGGGTAGCCATGTGAAGCATAATTTCTCCGATACCGGTAGATTTATAAAAAAACATTGCTTACTTCTTGTCCTGTCTATGATTACTTAAAAAAAGTATATTTACGCCCATATCCCCGAAGAGGTAGGAAGACGTATAGCCAGGGCACCCACGACTAACCAAAGATGTGACAAGCCAATAGCCCACTGGGCACGTATCCAATCCCGGATAACGTTATTTTTATTAGAAAATTGAAAAAAACCCATTTTCTAGTTTTTTCGTGGCCCGAACCGGGGATCGAACACGGAACCTCAATAAGTCTGAATTAGCTAGACCACAGAGGTGATATGATTATTTCATTTTCTTTGCATTATTTTACTTCTGACAACTAACTAAAGAAAATAAAAAAAAATATTTGGTCCTATTTCCTTGTTTTTTTGTTCGGTGAGTTGTCCATTCCAAGATAATAAAATACACATAAGACATCGTACAGGCACAAGGCTCTCTTCATGGTAAGTTGAACCTCTTAGCTATGGACACCTCAGGTGTAGTAGAAGCGTCGCTGAATTACGGCTTTTATATAAGGCCTATTGTGCAAGGCTACCTTACCCTCCACAGCAGAACATGATATTGTCTTTATGGCGACAGGATTAGGTAAAACGATGAATACCTACCTATAAATTTCATCCTTTATTATCAATCCTCCTCCAAGGATCCTCCTTCTGTCCGTTTGCAGCCTTGATTCTTGTCTCGCAAAACAATCTTTAAGCCAGCCTTTTAAATAGAAAGAAACTTGTCTATGGACTGTTACATATTGTCTTTTGGTGAAGTTAAAATAAATGGTTGGTAAACCAAAAATATAGTTTTTCTTGCTCTCGTACCAAGTACGTAACGTACTCATTTGGTGCAAGCGACGGTTTGTCACTAACGCCATGAATGCGACTAGGTGGTTGTTTTATACAGTGGTGGTAGTAGATTCCTGTTACAATAGAGTATTTGTATGATAATTCAATTCTGAGAATAGGTAATTTAATTACATTCACCCAGAAAAGTTTTGAAATTTCAGCTTTTGTTACCTTTAACACTTCAGACACCAACGTGTATTTCATACGATCAGAAAATACTTTTACTCTTTGCTTTCTTCACTTATTTAAATAGAACAAGTATTTTTTGGTTTTTCTGCGTTAAATTTTTGTCATATTATGAACAGTATTCAGTTTGATCTGTTTTGTAGATGAGTAGTTATTGATCAAGAAAAGGCGCCAAGAGTTGTCCTGAATGATGGTAACCATATGCCAAAATTTGGTCTACGGACTTTTCTAGGATTTCATAAGGTAGTTTATTTACTACCACGTATATCTTAAGCTCTCTAAGGGTCAATCTATCAATTTAAAACTTTCTTTACAGTGAAAATAAAATCAAAGTAAGTATTTCCGTAAAAGGTATTTTAAAACTATTTTTTTTGCCTATCAAAACATATGTAGGTACTATGTGAACTTTGTAAAATAGAATATTATACTATTTTTTAACTAGCTTTTGTTTTTATTTTTTTAATTTTACTAACCAACTTCAAAAAGGAAAAGGTTTGCTATTCGACTGTATATTTTTTTTACGTTTGTTACGCGCTGCATGATTCCTGGGTGGTCACATATAATCACAGAACGGTGATACTAATCTAGGTGGGATGCTGGACTTTTCTCAACCAACTGCCATTTTCTTCTGAACGACTTATCTTGTTAACTAAAAGATTTGATTAAGAATAATCGGTGTGCCCTACATGAGTATGGTTACCGACCAGGTGTGGTTGTCGACATCTTTGATGCCTAATCGTAACTCTGAAACGGTAGCAGTAGCAGTAGTAGTGGTAGTGGTAGTGGTAGTAGTAGCGGCAGCGGTGTTGGTGGTGGTAGCAGCAGCAGTAGTATAGTCTGTTCACTAGGAAATGTCCAGATTCCACTTGAGAAAAGGGTCTGGGCATATCTTTTGTTAACAAAGCTTAAAGATAAAAACGAATAGAAAATTAACAATAGTTTTTACGAGACCACTTAAGAGTTAGAGCAATCCAGCAGTGTTGATACTTGATGAAATTATCATGTAAATTCTAAAGAAGTTTCAAATTATGTACATGTATACATTTAACACATATTTTACAACATTATATTATAAAACTTCGCTTACTGTACTAAAAAAGCGTTGATTGCTAACACTCGACTTACTCGTAAGTCGTAATGTTTAACTTTTCTTGAAGCGTTTGCAGGTAGAAAATGCATATAAAAATATCAAGGTCAGTCGTTCCGAGTATTGTAGATGCACGCGGTCGGTGGCAAAGTGGTTTTACTATAAGCAGTTCTACAAACAATATCAAAACATTATCCTTTCTCGAGTGGAATCTGGACATTTCCTAGTGAACAGACTATACTAGTAGTGGTAACATCAGCAGCAGTAATAACATTAGTAGTATAGTATCGCAAAGTGCATTTGTTTACATTTGTTGACTGATAATTGAAATAATTGTTTTTTTTTGTTAAATTTCTTGTTTTATATTAAACGGTCAATATTATTATTTTGTAATGAAAAGTATTTGAAAATAAATTATTTTTCTGCGTAATCGCAATGACATAATACGATAACTCAGTGTCTGATATTGTCTAATCTGTGACATAATGACATTTGACAGGGCACATTTAGGGTAGCCATGTGCATTTAATTTTTCCAATAACGGTGAATTTTAAAATAAATAATTTTTGAAATTTAACAATTAATAAAAATAAGATTTAAAATTATAGAAAAAAAGGAATCTTTAGGAATAAAATTTATAATTAATTATAGATAAATGTTACAAATGGATATTTAAAAGACGTTTTCGACAGAGTGGCAGTACGGGAATTTTTCCTTTATTTTCGGAGCACAAATGGTTGCACAAAGTTACTGGTGTTTTTGTTACTTTGTAGTGTCATTTGTTATTGAATTGAAATTGAAATGTCCAGTAAGCTTAATAGACATTTTCTTAGCATAATAATTAATGAAATTCTTAGGAGGCATTTTAACATACACCCATCATTTAGAAACGAGTAAATTACGTTTAGGTTAAAAAAAGTATCTTCATGCCCATATCCCTGAAGGGGTAGCCAGAGGCTCAACGAACCCACCCACCAGGCACCCACGGTGCCTGGTGGGTGGAGCCGAAGACACTAAGTCTCACAATGTGATAGGTGGGAAGCCTATCGCCAATCGGGCACATATCCTATCCCGAGCAACATTTTTAAAACATTTAGAAAATTGGAAAAACCCAGTTTTCTTGTTA
>NJDD01003416.1:142618-213952 GCA_002245505.1 Calephelis nemesis
TAGCCGTGGTAGCGTAACAGACAAATTTCCCTATTTATGTATTAAGTAGTATATGAAAGTATGGATATAGGTAATATATCTGTTTTCTACCTTCTCATAACCACAACTGTAATTGATCTACTGTAAGTTTGAGAAGTGTGGTCAAAGCTACTGACACCAAAGACGTTGTCTCAATATCATAACTCATAGTAGATATCTGTTTGTAGTTTACAGTAGAGGGTTAAATTTAATAATGTTCAGTTGTTGTACTTGACTGCATCCCGGGTTCGAATCCCCGGTATGGCAACAAAAACAAAATTGGGTTTTTCCAATTTTCTAATAAAATAAATGTTGCTCGGGATTGGAAATGTGCCCGGTTAATGATAGTCTTGCCACCTATCACATTGTGGGACTTAGTGTCTTCGGCTAGTCGTGGGTGCCCTGGTTGTGCCTCTGCCTACCTCTTCTGGGATATGGGCGAGAAGACACTTTTTTTTAGTATTAAAATTTTTGGTAATTAGCAATGAAGCTGGTTATACATCTATGTATATATTAATAGGTGTAAGTGAAGCAAAAACTTTGGACCACTTTTTACGAAAATTACGCTGACGGAGGAGTATAAAATTTTTTCATATATTTTTTTTTTCATAATTCATAATTCATTTATTGTTTGAATATAGGTACATAGCAAGTTGTTAACAAATTTAATTTGAACTCTATATTCTGCCTATAAGGCGTACAATTGTAAAATTAATACAAAACGAATAAACTAATTTACAGTCAATATTAATAAAAATTGATTTAATATAATCATACATATTTACACTTACTTGAAATGATATTAAATTTTACCTATGTTCTAAATTAATTAATGTACACTCACAATTCATAGTATTAATCTAAAATAAAATGTCAAAAAAGTTTAAAATAATAATTGCATCATTTGATCTAAAAATAAATAAAGTCATTATTACAGCCAAACATTAAATTGATAATTTTATATTCATTATGCATACCAGTCATATTATATAAATTCACAATTCATAGTCTTAATCTATAATACAAATGTCAAAAAAAATATAAGTTATAATATTCAATCTAAGATATAAATAAACTAAAAATTACAGGTAAACATTTAATTGATAATTTTATTTTATATTGTTATATTATTAATACCTGTCGATATATTATTTATTTGGTACATTTATAGTTTATGTGTAGGAGAAGTGCAGAACGCTAATACTTTTCAATAATGATATAATGCTTATAAAGTGCATTAATTCAAAAAATAAAACATTACACTTACTGCCATGCATTTAACACACACAAAGAAAATATTAATAATATTAATAATAACGGTAAAAGATCACAGATGGCGCACCATATAGTTTGGAAACAAAGTAGTTGGTCTTGAGAAACGAAGATGGCGTTCTTATTAACAAGATATTAGTAGGTACTAGTTTAAATAATTTGCTTAAACGTTAAAGTATACGTAATTAAGATAGCGTATGTAATATTATGTATGATTTTTTTAAATACCTATTGAAATATTTGCACACTAAAATGTGGTAGAATATGTTGACATGATTAAGTAGTTTTGTAACATCATATAAGCACACATATTCCTCAAAATAAATGAATTTCATTTAATTATTTACATGTTACAAAATATAGTATATCTTCATTGATAATATTTAAAAACAATTTAAACGCAAATAAAACTGCGCCCGCGCCTTTTATTAGTCACGTGATGTTTTTTCAACATTTTCGAATTTCGAACCCTTCTCCGCCAATAACGTTAGGTTTAAGCTTGTATCCCCCAATCACCTGTATTCTTCATTATATTTTTGCAACCATTCGAAAAATCGGCAATAACTAGTTTTTGATTCTGAATTATTTTTAATTATGAAAATGTAAATTGTACAAAAAATGTGTCGTTTAAAGATAGATACATATAAAGCAGTATTACAGTAAATTGACGATAAAATGTATGAATAATAACTTCAATTTCAGAATGAATTTCAAATACAAGACATGCCTAAGTTCAAGGACACCATGTCTTATGCTGTAGATGTCGGTTATCGACATATAGACACTGCACATCTCTATCGTGTGGAGCCAGAGGTGGGAGAAGTAGTGAGGGAAAAAATAAAACAAGGCTTGATCAAAAGAGAAGACATTTTTATTACAACTAAGGTCAGTTTAATTTTATATATTTTATAAATTTACATTGTATAGGTATAAGGTGCAGGCGCAGACAAAGCGGCAACTGTAGACACATGAAGAGGTGCAGACGCCGACACAGACACAGGTACAGATGTAGATACAGATGCAGCTGAAAACACACATACATTAAACATTTTTCATGTCCTAAGTAGACAACATTTTAAGCCTTTAACTTTACGTATCTCTTCTAAGGACTTTATTTGAAGGTCTATTTATAAAAGAGCCTATATCGTTCTTCTGATTATGATTCTTCTGATTGATATAGCATTCAAACAAAAAATAATAATAACGACATCGGTAAATTCGTTTAGAAATTATAACGCCACATGCACACACACATACACACACGCATTCAAACATACGCACTCACACAGACACGTCAAACTTATAAATAAGAAACGATATTTTCAAATATAGGTGCGTGTATAAATATTACAATATAATTTAGGACATTAATTGATGGATTTACACAGGTCTGGAACCACAATCATCGTTTCGAAGACGTGGAAAAGGCAGTGAGGGACTCACTGAGACGGCTGGGTTTGGAGTATGTCGACTTGGTACTCATACATTGGCCGATGTCTGTTTCGGTAAGTTTAATTATACAATTGGTAATATAGTAATTATAACATATGATATAATCGGCCAAGGGCGAAGTCAGGATTTTGTTAAAACGGGGGGACGGACAAAAAAATTCTGGGCAAAAATATCTATAAAGCAATATACCTATTGCTTTATATCATACTTTTGTAATGATATTGGAAGGCAGACAGGTTTCCTGATGGTACTAAATTCACGCCGTCTATAGACACCAAAGGTGGTAATGGTGCGTTGCCAACTTGAGGCCGGGATGTGAGACTACGAACAAAAGTAAGTTTACCAGCTACCTTATCCGAACCGGAACACACCAATTGCAAGCGCTGATGTTATGGCGGCAGGAATAAGTAAGGCGGTGGTTTCAATCCGGGCGAGTTGCTGCAAAACTCTACCACCTAGTCAGATGTTACTGTGTTAGTGACGGGATGCCTATGCTCGCCTTTTACGAGCTGCGTGGCAAGGAAGGCAGATGGTCTATTCTGCAAAGGAGCCCGGACCAACACGGGGAAAACTTCACCGGGCTCTAGCTAATACTAGCCTACTTTATTTTATCCCATGAGATCGCACCTGGTCTAGTAAAAAAATCAAAGGTAAACAAGACCTATCTACAGGTTCAGAATCTAAGGAGGCTGCCAAACTGCACAGTCTGTAGACACTAAAAAAATGACATGATCGCAGGTGGACGGCGTTGATGAAAAAATTGATTATTTGGACACATGGCGTGGGTTGGAATCCGTGCTGAGCAAAGGACTGGTGAAGTCTATAGGTGTGTCCAACTTCAATGTAGAGCAGCTGACGAGACTGTTGGCCAACTGCAAAGTGGTACCGGTCGTCAACCAGGTTGAGGTAATGTTATGATCACGTTTGGTTGATTGCAACAGAAAAATCCTGCTGATTAAGCCTCGTTTCAATAAAACTTATCAAACAAGAATATCTTCGATTTAAGTAAAACTAGAAATCTTTATAAATAAACAAATTTTTCGTGTAATTATACATTAAATTTATATAAGTAATCGAATTAAAATTTATAAAGTTACTGATATGTTACTATTATTTTGTACAGATTATTGTAAAAAAAACTTGAATTTGAACTTTTGACTTGAATTTTTTAAGAAAATCGTAAAGGATATAATTTACTTACATCATCATAAGACGAACCAGCTTTGAATATTTTATTTTGTTTTGTCTATCAGGTTTATCAACGTTTGCATATATTTTTTTTTAGAAGTAACATAAAACATTTTAGCTTAAACACTTATTATAATTAAGAGCTAATTGTATAAAACAATTGTAGGTTATACTTCAATTATACCTCATGCATTAAAATATCGATAAAAGTGTTAAAATATTTTTGAAAAAGGCATAGAGAAACATATTTAAACGAGGATTGATATTGAGTAAGCAAAATTGAAAAAAGTAAACTGTACTACTAGAAAAAAAAAACGTCTATTTGAAGTTTTGAAAAAATATATTTTATGTATCAAACCAACAAATACTTTTATGGATTTTCTGTTGACAAAAGGTGTCTTGCTTACCTTAGGGTAGGATTTGATTAGTCTACTGTCTTATCTAACAAAGAATCTGCAGAATTGTATGAGCAAGATATAATATCTACTAGATAAACATTGCCTGAACTGAAGATTTGTTTTTGTATCTGTCAACGGCTATCATAAGAGATATCTTATTAATTGATAACATTGAACTCGTGATTTGATTAAATCTTATATCATGAAGATGAATAACTCAGGCCGTCTCCTAATCTTGTGATAAGAAATAAGAATAATATAGATAGTCTAATATTCGAACTTAACTCGACCTGTAGGGTTACTCTTGAAGCTCGATTCATGCAATATTGGAAATTGGAATCGAGTTTGTTATTTTAGATACATTTATACATAAAGCTGGCGAATTATTAAGGCCCCATACTCAGTCAGCCAGAAGAGCCAATCACCGCACTCCATTGTTCCGTGATTACTATGAAATATTGCGCTCCAAAGTAAACGTCTTAAGCGACAAATCACTATTTTAGACTCTATATAAGTAATTTGAAAAAAGTATTAAAACTGAAACACTTACCTTTTAGGTATTGTACTTATCTATGTTGATGTTAAATCTGGTGTCGATATTTTCATAATTGAAGTAGAAAGTTGGGTTTTGCTTTCAAAAAAGGGTTAACTTTTTGATTTTTTTGTATCGAGCAAAGTGAAATGAATCGTGTTTTGGAAACACTTGTCTTATAAAGCATATTCATATAAATCTTGTGTGTTTTTGTCACCAAGATCTATGATTGCTTTGTATGAAAAAAACATTATACTGCTGACGTATTTAAGCGTATATGGACCCTTAACATTTTTTTATTCATTTAATTCCTTATTGTACATAATTTATGTCATAAAACATGGACAGTGATAAACAGAAATGCACAAAAGGTGGGCTTATCTCTAGGTCTACAGATTTCTTCCAGCCAACCCTAAAAATTAGAATATGTGATGAAACAGTGGAAGTCATCGTGCACAATAAATAAATAACCTAAACATAGTAAGAATATTAAAAAAAACTTACAACAATGACGTACTAAAAACAATATAACTTATATTAATATATCTATATAAATAAGAAACCTGATAATTACAAATTGTTATGCAAATGTTAATTAGTATTCTTTCAACGGTTTTTTTAAGATGGGCAGGGAAGTGCTATCGCGGACCTCTAGAGGGAGTGATTAGTGAATTCCATAATTGGACGCAACGAAAAGTAAAGGAATTTGAATAACAAGTGGAGTGTTGCATTAACATTTTGTTAATATTAAACAATAAATTATTTTATCGGATTCGTCGAATTCACTTGTAACTAAATGCTAATAATCCGCTGGTACTGCGTTCAAAAGTTATACGTTTTCAATTTCCTATTCGCATTATTCGAGATTCAAGAGTAACCCTACTGCACCGGGCTGATAATAAGATGAAATACTTATCTTATTTTTATTGTTTCGCCGTTTTCCCCTGACCAGCCAGGACCTAGCCAGGTTTGGAAACGGTGGTAGTTTACGGTAGAAAGGGTTAAATTTACTTACATTTTATTTTTTATAATTTAAATTGTAATAAATGTGAAACAATATTTTGTTTTTATGAACATTAAAGCAATATGTACATCATTAAATAATTACTTTTTAACAATATTTAAATATTTGCATACCACAACGTGGTAAGATATGTTGGAAAGCTTAAATCGTTTTGTAAAAACTATTTAACACACTTATTCCGCAAATAAATATTTTTGATTTTTTGTAATAAATTTAGTATGTTAGAAATCATATTAACAGTGGGCTTCCTAAAAAATTCTGGACAGAATATTTTTTAAATTAAAAAAAACATGAAATGTCGCTTTGTTAATTAAATTATAAGACGAATAAATGAGCAGAAGTTCGGTTGCTTGTTATTTATCGGGGTTGCCAATTATTATTAAGTTAGTCGATGCCAATTACTGTCACTTGATTAGAAGCAGTTTAAAAAATATCTACATACCAATGTGATGTTTTGTTTTATTGCGAAAACTGAAATTTTTTGACATAATTAATGAAAACTATGCTCTGCAGGATTCTGTTTGAGCAACCGATTTTTAATATTATTTGTACAAAATATGTTTCATTTCATTATTAGTTCAGTGCAGGTCGATGTAGGTTCGGATCTTCTACCAAGTTATGAATACTCTCATAACGCATGTAAAAACAGTAGATATAGACTAGGTACGGTTGCAGCAATTTTTCTTTATTCGCTAACGTTGCAGTTACTACAGCTATGAGCAATGGAAACTAAAGTACTAAAAATACGATAAACGCCTATTTATATTTATTTTTTTATATATATACCTATTTTTTAAATTCAAAATACCATTTAAAAAAAAATAAAGTAAAAGCTTATTCGGTACAGTTTTTTGTTACACGTAGAACACTACTTTTTAGAAATTTAAAATAAAAGCTTATTTCACTTTTTAGAAGTTAAGAACACTTTTTTTTTTAAATAATATGTTTAAATAGTGCCTTGCCTGAGCTGGCTTGCTGGCCCGCTCTTTCATGGATACGAGTTTAAATTTTAAGATAAAAATAGCCTTTGGTATGGGCGTGAAGATACTTTATAATAAGCAGTGTAACGAAAACCACATTTTCAATAGGGATGGTTTCAAGACTGTCATTTCTACGAGTATGTCGTGCTATAGCTACGACAATATATTTTTAGCAACGAGAGAAACATCTTTCCTTATTTTATAGTAGAACTAGTGGCCCGCCCCGGCTTCGCACGGTTAAGAATTAAATAGGTATATACCCCTTCCTCTTTAATCACTTCATCTATAAAAAAAAACAGAATCAAAATCCGTTGCATAATTTTAAAGATTTAAGCATACAAAGGGACAACAGAGGAAGCGACTTTGTTTTATAATACGTAAGGATTTTGATTATATATTTCGCACAGGTAACATAGGAATACATACATACGAATACGTTAAAACTTAAATACTATGTTAGATTAATATTTGATTGTGTTCTGTAGATACTTTTTATTCATTTACTTTTTTTATAATATTTAACAAAGAAGGTATCCCCTTAAATTAAGTAACTTACGTGCACTTATAAAATACTTAGGTAACAACTTGTTTGAAAGCCAAACGATTTTTAGATAAACCTAGCCCTCGGCCAACCGGAGTTGGTGAAATACTGCCAACAGAATAGCATCCAAGTGGTGGCATACACCCCGTTCGGTAGTATGGTGGCGAACAGAGCTGTGGACGGCACGCCCGAGCCGACGGCTGGCAACCCTATCCTCGCTGGCATAGCTAAGAAACACGGGAAAACTCCTACGCAAGTTGCTTTGAGATATCTGGTGGGTATATTTTTAAATTTACTTTGTTTAAAACAAAAGGCTATGGTTGTAATTTTGCTCAGCCCCAACTAAACTTATTTTAAGACCTTGCTGTCTTGGTCTGGATAAACTTAAAAGCTTCTGGATGTGGGCAAGGTTTTTTGTGGTTTTGTGGATCTCGTAAAAGCGTTTGATATGGTTGCACGTAAAGAACTTGGGACATTTTACCGGATTATGGGAAAGACGGGTCCCTGATGCGTGCTGTGCAGTCAATGTATTTAGATTGTAAAGCATCATATGTGCGGGTGGATGGCAACATATTGCCTTGATTTGATGTCAACTGAATGCTTTATGCAGTCAGTTCACCGAAGTGTTAGCCGAAGGTGGTGTCAGGAGTTTTCGAAACCGGTGTGTTTGTATGGAAAGGGTAATGAATGTGGAAGAATCAAGGCAGGTCTGCCAGGACCGTGAGGTTTGGCACTCGATACTCTCTGCTTATCCCGTAAGAGACTTGGCGTAAAGATATATGTATGTAAATACTTACATACACATAATAAATGTACACACACATATTACACACATATTTTTAAGAATAGTACATTGGCATACGCCAGTGTACTATTCTAAAAAAGCCGTACTGATGGAATTGACTGACTGACTGAGCGAATTAATACGATAGGAGTTTCAAAGTGGGTACTATGTTAAATGAATGGAACAATGAGACCCACGCTAAAGTGATGATGATATATGTATTTGTATTTTCCATCGTCGGCGCGTGGTAAAACTTCCAAAAATTCATATTTTTAAATGAAGAAACACACACAATATGTTAACTGATCAGTAATCAGTTAACATATCCCGATGACAATAAAAATCTCTAAATTTGTTTTTAACATTTTAAGGGATATCAACTATGTGGGTATAAAGTATAATTTAATTCGCTGTCATACCTGTTTCAGTTTCAACGTGGTATTGCCAGTATCCCAAAAACATTGACCAAGAGCAGGGTCGTGGAAAACGCCTCGATCTTCGACTTCGAACTCGATGAAGACGATGTTGCCAGCTTGCGAAAATTCGATGTAAATTATCGAACGGTTCGTCCGTCGTTTTGGCAGAATTATTTGAACTATCCGTTGGAGAAAATAGATAACCCAGTAACAGAAATACCTTTGTCCTTACGAAAATGGAAAAATGGCGCCAATCAAGATATTGAATAAATTAAATAAAACATATGGAGTAAATCATTTTTTTTTCTTTCGAATTGGAATCAGATGTAACAAATACCATAAGGTTAAATATCACCGAAGGCCTTATTACTGCTGCCTTAACGACATTGCTATTGCTACGATCCCGTTTAGAAGGCAGGTTTAGTTTAGCAAGTTAGGCAAACTTAGGCAAGAGACAACGATCCAGGTTGGCAACGCATATTTACTTATTATAGGCGCCTAAAGAGAGTCGGCAGCATAAAACATGTACCAAAGTCAGTTTTGTAATTGAATGAATTAAAAAAAATCGTGTGCATTTTCCTAAACGACATTTATACAAATATATTCGATAAGAGATGGCAGTATACAAATGTTAGTTTAGCTATTACACAATAGATGGCAATATGTAAAGTAAACATTTACTGTAATCTATCAATAGATGGCAGGATTACCAAGCACGTAGTTTTTTTAAATTACACTAGATGGCGTTATGTGCAGCAAAAATATTCATCTGATAAACCGAACATGACGGTTCACTACAAAATTGCGATCAAATTGTTTGATTAAAATTAGCAATCTTCATTAAGTGCAACGCGAACGTTTTAATATGGTTTTAATTTACCTTTTTTTAAAAGATAGTGTTATAATTATAACTTTATGAATGTAATTTGTTATCATTTATGTTGAATGATTTAATATGTGTGTTCAAAGTAATTATAGAGATTATCTATTAGCCAAGTTGGTTATTCTGTATATTTATCATGGACGTGAATAAATGACTAAACTATCATGGCTGATGATGTTTAGAATTATGTTATTACCTACTAGGTACGCTATCTACTAGATGCACCACTGAACATATTTTATGTTTGACGATATTGTGAATCTTAAAAATATGTGTTGGTATGTATTTTCGCTTTTCAGGTCAAAACGGCTGTACAAATGACTGCATTTATTTGTACTTTCGTCATTACAAATATATGGTGTGGAGATGTAACGTCCCCATCACCTAGTAGTGTGTCAGTGTGTCCTTATTCTTCTAGAGTGTTTAGTCTAAATAGATTCTTTAATACTTTGTTCGAATTGAACTGTATTACCTATCTATTCCTGCCGTCATAACGCCAGGGCTTGTGATTCGAGTTGATACAAAGGGTAAATGCTTACTTAGGCAGGTGGTTTAGCATCCAATATTTTGGTTGGCAACGTACTCTCAAGATTTTCAGCTTTTTTGCAATCAAGATTTATTTTTTGCAATCAGGATAGTAGTAATAATACTACCTACTACTTTGATATCAGTATCAATATGATAGTTTCAAACAAAGTCACTTTCCGCTGTCTGTCTATATGTTGTATGTACTACGGACCTGATGTTGATGCGGTTTTTTCATTAGATAGAGTGATTGAAAAGGAAGTTGCTAGTTAGGTTTAATATTGTCTTTGTCATGAGTTTAAAAGTAATTTCCAACTTATAAGCACTTAAACAATTCTTAAGCCTTTTTGCAATTGAAGACATGAGATCTCATTCACCTAGAATGCTTAGTTTTCTTTTCTTTAAAACAAATCCAACGCAGAATATTATTTATTTACAACTAGTGGCCCGCCCCGGCTTCGCACGGTTATGAAATATACATATAAACCTTCCTCCGCTTCCGCTTCCTCCGAAAAAACCGCTTTAAAATATGTTGCTGGTTTTAAAGATTTAAGCATACAAAGTTACATAGGGTCAGATGAAGCGACTTTGTTTTATATTATGTAGTGATAGTTATAAAATAATGCAAACACTTACATTTAAAATTTTTGAAAAATCTAATTTGAGGATAAAATAAAGGAAATTCAATTATTAGTGGAGAGGATCAGAAAACTGCCAAATCATCTGACAAAAAATGGCAACCCTTACTTCAACAAAAATCTTTGTAACACTTCTATTGCGATGAACTTTACAATGAAAGTTGTAAAAATACTCAAGTCTTGAAATATGATCACCGTCCCCTCTCCCGGTACTCGCAGTGACTCTTAAAAAAGTTTAATTAGAACCAAGTGATTGCTATTACTGCGCTTAACTTTAAAAACACTTTACCTTTCGTAATTCTTTTAGTAATGTCTTATGCTGCGTTTAGTTGGATTTTTTTACTTGAGCAAGTGTTTTTATGATTCAAAATTACGCATAGGCTAATATTTAACCTATCCCACTATTTTCTTATGTGGTGTTCCGATGTGACTGAGTATACATTTTTGCCTTACACCGCACTATTTTGAATCATTATACATATACTACACTTTTATCAAATTTATTTTTATACCTTAAAAAATAATTTTTTGTATTAACATAATCAATTGTAGTTTATAAATATAAATTAGGTGTCATAGATACTTCAAGTTGCATTTCTCTTTATTGTCGGTGAAATGGGACAGTGTAAAATTTCCGGTTGCTAAAGAATAGGTACCCCTCGGCCTCAGGTTGGCAACGCACAATTATCACCGTTGGTCTCTCTAAGCGGCGTAAATTTCTTACTACCAGGAAATCCGTCTGCTTGTTTGCCTTCCAATATCATAGTAAAAACAACTACAATGCTTGTCTGAAATGGTTCAGTTACACTTACAATTATTGGTAGTGTAAAGTTGACTTTTGTATCCTATAAGTTTGTTAACAAGTAAGCGGCTCCCCTGATGGCAAGAGACGAACGTGTCACTGCAAAGGTGACTAATTTTGCTATGACGGCAGAAATAGATAAGGTTGTGGTACCAATCCAAGTGCTCAGAAACATATAACTAAGACTGACTACAATGTTAAAATAATCCAGTAACTTCACTTACGGACGATGAGGTGGTCATACCCCGATGCAAAAGGCAACGGATTTCCAAACTCCTTTATGTAAGGTAAAGTGATTTTTTTTATGAAATCGGAAGGCAAACAAGCAGACGGATTTCCTGATGGTAAGAAATTCCCGCTGCCTAGAGACACCAAAGGTGGTAATGGTGCGTTGCCAACTAGAGGCCGGGATGTTAGGTCTCGAGCAAAAGTAAGTTTACCGGCTACCTTACCCTCTGAACCAGAACACGTCAACAGCAAACGCTGACATTATATTCTATTCTGAAGAAAATATAAGAAAATTACGCTGTACGACAGTCTTTCCCAAAGTGGGCGATAACGCCCCCTTGTGGGCGCTGGACGCCTCGAGGGGGCGCCAAGATGTCCAGATAATAAAAGTGGCGGAGGGTGACTTCAAACTCAAACTACTTCATATTTTAAAATTTACTGAAATTAAAATCTTCAGGCTACACAACATCCACATTCTTATATTATTGTAGAATCACAACTTATACGATAACATAGGATAATGGTTTTGAATAAAACACGCTTGACATTTTCAATTAGCAATATTATTACTCTTTCTGCTAAGAAAAGTCTCGTTTAGAGAATATAGTTTTAATTAAATTCCAAGCGAGACTTACGCGTTATTGAGGTTTTTAAGATAAAAAAGGAGGGGGCGCTACAAGCGTACTGACTTTTATAGTGGGCGTTAGACGAAAAAAGTTTGGGAATCTCTGCTGTACGATTTGGGGAAATTTAGTTAGCATTTTAATATATTATATAGATACTTGCCAAAGCTACAATAATGTAAACTTTACTATAACTTTTCTAGTGCTAGAAGCATTTTATGAGAAATCTAAAACAAGTCATAAGAATAATATCAAAGTTTTGGCTGTCCATAGATTTTGAGCCAGTAGAGTGTAGTTTTGTACGTAGAACATCACGTGCTACGTATACTTCAGCAGCTACGACGTAGGTGACATGATATAAATTGTAGTTGCTACGATAATTTAGTATTAGATATACCGCCACGATTTTTATCTATTATTAAACGCGTTTTATAATTACTAATTATTATAATTAAACTATTCGAAACGTAATAATAAACTTTGATAGCGCCTTAATAAGGCAATTTAGTACTCTGATAGGAACATGGATTGGTCTTTTTAATTTAAAGTCAAATCTTATTTTAAGATCTTACTAGTGATATGAATATTTTGAAATTAAATATTATATAAGAGGTTCAAATTTAGCAATGTATTAGATTAATAAATATTATTGATTTGTGCTCTAAGTCGTCAACCTCGTCGTCAATTTGTCGTTCATTAGTATAACATATTTTATTAAGTCAGTGTTACCAATCCTTCTTTTATTTCTTTAAGCTCAGTAAAACTGGCAGGTCCGTCAGGATTGTGAGGTTTTGCACTCGATACCTCTGCCTACACCGTCAGGGATTAGGCATAAAGATATGTTTGTATGTATGTGTCAGTAAAACTACAGAAAACCGATTTTGATTTCACGAAGTAACTTATCTATGTGCACATCCCTCGGATTTTTTAGTGCTAGACTTGATGGCAATGTTGTATCGGAAGTTTTTTTTAATTGGTTCAGAATTGACGAAGTGGTCAATAAACATACATGAGAGATATAATAGAGTCGAATATGTAACCTCTTCCTTTTGCATTGCAGTAATGCTCTTATTTATAAATTCAAATCTATTATTTTAACTGTTTACGATTACGATATTATCCGAGGGTGGTGTCAAGAGTCTCCGAAACCGGCGTGTTTGTATGAAAAGGGTAATGTGAAGGAAGCAAGACAGGTTTGTCAGGATCGTGAGGTCTTTCACTCGATACTCTCTGCCTACCCCGTAAGGGACTTGGCGTGAAGATATGTATGTGTGTATGTATGTTTACAATTTTTCATTATTTGTGAAAATATTTTCAAAACTCTTTTTTGTTATTTGAAAGAGTCCCGTTGCCACCAAGTCTGATTCTGATGATAAATACCAGGGAAATGAGAAAAATACAATTTTAAATGTCCGTAGACGAAAAATATAATGTTACACATTTAATACCGAAGTTAGTGTTCTTTGCAAATTTTACTGCGCTTATTTTTTTGTTCGACAATTTCTACCTATCTTATAATTCTTTTTTTAAGAAATTGTGATATAGAAATCCCCTGTGTGGTCTAGCGGTGCGGTTGTTTTTGCCAGGAAAGGACTTTGGTAGTAGCGAAAATACTTATTACTTTTGTAATAATTAAAACTAATGGTCGCCCGTTGGTCAAAACTCGACTATAATAAATTTTAATATCTTGTTGATAAGAACGCCATCTTCATTTCTCAAGATCAACTACTAAACTTTATGAATAATTAGTGCGCCATCTGTGATCTTTTATCGTTATCATCAATATATTTGTTTGTGTATGTCGAATGCATGGTAGTGACATATTTTATTTATTTATTTAATGTACTTTACAAGCATTAGTACTGAAAAGCATTAGCGTTTTGCACTTCTCCTACACATAAACTATAAGTGTGCCAAATTTTATGCTCCAATTAAAAATAAACTAAAGGCGTCCAAGGATTTGGCATCACGTATTAATACATAGATAAGCAGTTTAAACATTTGTTATATAAAAAAACAATTGTTATAGGAAGACAAATCTACAAAACGATATAATTTAAAATAATATACTCTCCTATAAAATTGTAATAAAATATTATCTTCATTTGTAGACGTGTCGGCTATTAAAGATGTAAACGAGGCATCTGTTTTAAAGAAAATAATTAAAAAAGCCCCTTCTTTCGCTACATTTGCATAAAGGAGAGTCATGACGTATCTTCCCCAGCCATTTAATCCCGCACCTTCACTTAGCACGGCTTCGAACCGACACCTCGCATAACTTTGACTCAAGGAAATAACAGTCTAATTTAAAAAGACAGTTTTTAAATTTACAGTTTGAGGCACATGTTTTTTAGTACGGCAACGCCTGGCCTAGACTGCAGGCATGCAGGCAGTCTCTGAAAAATTGTAGACACCAAAGATGTTACTGTCGCTGTACGTTACGATTTAAAACCACTTATTCAAGTCTACTTACATTCTAGCATGATCAGGACAATGTTGAGCACAGACATGGGCAATACTTTTAAAAAGGGTCACGTATTTCTCTTTTACATCTACCAGAGACTTACAATAATTAATAATGTTAGAATGTTTAAGTAGCTCAACTTATGTATGACATTTAATGAACAACTTTAAAATTCATTTTATTTTACTATACCGATTTTGATTAAACACTACATAGTATGCGAAGTCTCTTCCTCTGTCCTTATGTCCCTTTGTATGCTTATATCTTTAAAACTACCGTACGGATTTTGCTGCGGTTTTTTAAATAGATAAAGTGATTAAAGGGGAAGGTTTATGTGTATATTTTATTACTATGCCAAGCCGGGGCGGGCCGCTAGTTTATTATACAATAATGATGTTTAAAAATTATTGATGTTTATGAAAAACTACTAGAGGATTATTAATATCGGCTATCCTATCCTCCGAATCGGAACATGACAATGTCAATATGGCGGCGTGAATATATAGGCAAAGGATCCCAGGTAAGTTTCTACACCAAAACACTGACCACTCTAGCTTCATACATAGAGTGAAGATTTCACTTTTTATCTAGAACAAAAAAATCAAGCGTCAGTGTTGCCAGCTTCTAAAAATTTAATCAGTAGCCCTCTTCAGAATTTCAATGTCTTTTGGGAAATATCCTGTGAAGGATCCTGTTTCATTACATTCAGAACTGTGCCATTTCGGCCCTGAGTCCAACAAATATACAACTTATACAGTAATTATTCAATTAAAAGTATCTTCACGCCCATATCCATGAAGAGGTAGGCAGAGGCACAACACCCACGACTAGCCAAAGACACTAAGTCCTACCATGTGATAGGTGACAAGCCTATCGCCAACCGGACACTTATCCAATCCTGAGCAACATTTTATTATGAGAAAATTGGAAAACCCAAATTTTCTTTTCGTTGCCCGACCCGAGATTCGAACCCGGGACCTCATGCACTGAAGTCCAACACCTGAACCGCTAGACCACACAGGCGATTATTATTATTATTATTCAATTATTTTTTTATAAACTGTGTTAATTACAGTATATTTAAGAGACCGAACTTTTAAAAGAAGCGCAGTGATTTCATGTATGGCGAAAATAATTATTTTTCTAATCTTTGGCTATATGAAAAAATTTTTTTTCTCTGTCGAAGAGACAATTTTATTATACCACCTACAAATGAGAAGAGTTAAGGTTGGATTGGGCTAAAATAGCGACTGATCTTAAAAAAACTAAAATGTACTATAAAAAGTAATAGTAATTCTCCAAAATATAATATCTCACATATTAGAAGGACGTCTAGAGTGTGTCTTTACCTTAGTGTCTTTGCCTAAGTTGCAAAAAAAAAACAATCGAGTTGACAGCTAAATCATTTGAATTTGGAATTCTTGTTTCAGCTTTATAAACCTATCTGCTATTTACTGCAACTTTTAACTGTTGCCACGAGGTACAGGTTTTTATATCTTATTTCTTTAAATGAGCAATTCTTGTATACTTATAAATATATATAATTGGAATCTCGGAACCGGCTTCAACGATTTTCATGAAATTTAGTATGTAGGGGGTTTCGGGGGCGATAAATCGATCTAGCTAGGAATCATTTAAAAAAAATATTGAGCAAAGCTCGGCCATCCAGATATTATGAAGCTAATGTAGAAGATACGTATTGTGAAACTCTGTTTATATAATATATTTAATTAAAAAAGTCAGGAACTTTTTGACCGCAGAACACTTTTGGAGCATGCAAATAAAGTAAATATGTGACATCTGTCTAAGAATGTATAACCTCGGTTTTATAACATTTTTAGAAATATATAATTCGAAATGTAAGTGCTCGTGATATAGATTTGACTTTAGACAAAACTATTGATTGATTAAAGTACTTTAGCATTACACAATGTTGGTTCCAGAGCAAACTTAACATGGAATGTCCTTTAACTTGGTAGGTTATTATTTATTTCAGTAATTCAAAACAGTGTGCTTTCAAAATACGAGTAGGTTTGACCTCAAATTTTTGACAAAGTTGTAGGTATTCTATCTATTATAAGATATCCACATAAAAATGCCGGGATTTGAAGTCATTTGACTTGTATGTGAAATGACAAAACGTACAATAATATTTAAATCCAAAAGTCATACAAATAGCCTTATTTTTTTTAAAGATGACTATTATACGTTTGACAGTCTCTGTGTGTGTCTGTCGGCGACATCATAACGTATGAACGGACCGGCGGTGTTAACGTATTTGTCTAATGCTTAATGCCTACTAGCACTTAGTAAAGTTTGGAAGACACTGGCTTTGACACACTTTCTGGCTTGCAACGATCAACTACATTTGTCTTGGTACTTATTTTTTGTCTCTATATGTTATCGATGACTGAAACTTATATTAAAAGTACTCCTTACTTTAGCCTTACACTGAAAATAAAGTTTGGTGTTTATTAACAAACATTTTGTTACTGGTTACGCAGAAAAGTGACTTAAGAGCTTAGTGTTATCTAACCAAACCAGGTTTTGTTAATTAATTAGAAATTTATAGCTTATACATTATAATGAAACTGTTTTGTCCAAAGCTAAGCATGCGACTTGGTAAAAAAAAGAAAAAAAAAAGTAGTGTTTAGTTACAGATTGGTTTAGTTATTATTTAAAATAAGTACGCCAATTTTATTACTTGCTAGTACTCAGTAACAAATAAAAAATATGTTACTAGTTACAAAACAAAAACTTATTTAATAAGTACATATTGGGCGCACTGCAAAAGAGTTTCTATATTATTGAAAAAATGTAATTCCTTAACATCGAAGTTTAATTGTTTTTAGAATTATAAGAATAGTTCAGTTCAAAATATTTTAAGTGTAAGTAAATGTAAATATCTACCTAAATCAGAAAACAGATTAAAAATGGATTTATTACAAAAATCTAGACACAATATTTTTTAAAAATGTTTTTTCATTGTGTGGTGCAAATTTGAGATAATAAGGAAATTTTACATTGTTTTTAAGACGTATAAAACGTATAGAATGTGCAGAAGTAAGGTTGCCTGTTATTTATTTGGGTTGCTAGGTAGGATAAACCTATACATTATGTCGATGCTAGTTAGTTTCAAGGATTTGGGCAATAGAAAAAATATATGTCAACGTAATATGCGCACATTGAAGAAGGGTTGTCAAAATTTTTTTTAACATGATTTCTGAAACATTATTAAAACATTGTGTATATAATTAGTTATATTATACTTATAAAAATATTAAATTATTTGCACACCACAATGTGGTAGAATATGTTGGAAAGCTTAAATAATTTTGTAACAACCTTAACACACATATTCCGCAAATAAATAAATTTTCTTTCTTCTTTCTTCTTCTTTCTGAAATTCTAAATTTACCGTAATATAGGTATAATCCATTCTAATATTAGCTCGCTGTAAGACAGTGTAGGTTCGGATCTCCTACTAAGTAGGTACTAAGCTTTTGTATTTTACGCATAAATAAATTATTCTGTTAAGCGTCCTTTAATAATTAAAAATATGGCGCTTGAATTTTAGCTTTTTTTACAGTTATTTTACTGTTCCTAACTCGTGAAACAATGATAAAAATTCATAACAATATGAAGCTTACCGAAATGACGACCAAACAGAACATAGAGCTAAAACTCTACAAAAAAGTATGGGTTAGTTCAAATATTGATTAAATACCTACTATCAAACTTTAAATTAAAACTTTTTTGTTAAAAAATATGCACAGTATTTTAGGTAAATTAGGTACCTACAATTTATACAGGAATTTTTTTTGGCTCCATAGAAGCCGTATCTGACCTTTCCGAGTTTGTTTTCTTTAAAATTATTAAAATTACAAATCAGTCAGGGCTGTCAGACGAACTTATTTAACAACTCAATTATTACTTTAATACCTAAATATTGTAAAGTAATCGTTATATGTAGGTATGTCAAAAGTCACAACACTATTGTTTTGTTAAAAACAAATTAAGACACTATTTTACAAATGTCAATACTCAGTCAATGAATTATTAATAACTTTACTATTATTTAAACAGACAAACAGAAATTACAATATAATAAAGACTAAAATAAAACCACGTTGATGAATTTCTGAACGTAAAATAGGCGAAGGAAAAAAGTAGCTGTATGCTCCGCCTACCGATGGGCATTGAGGCCACGCCTAAGGTAGAGGGGACAGACTGTCTTATTCGCCAGTTGGTACTGGCTTTCGCGGATCACGCACAGCATTTTAGTTATCATAATATCAGTTTTAATTAATCTGTTTGTCAATAATTGACCTAAATAAGCTCTATTGTCGATCTACACAAGATTTCCCGCGTAAATTTGACATTTCTTTCTTTTAGACATAGTTTTCATGTGATAATCTGTGGGTGTGTGCAAGTGTTGTTTTCATGGCGGATTATACAGCCTTACGTCTAGGTATACATAAGGTATGTTACCCTTATTTACTTTATTTATTTAATTAATAATTTATTAACTTACACGAATAAAAAGATGTTCATTTAAATGTTGTATTTACTAAAGGCGAGTTTACATTACGAACTAAGTAAAATGAAATAGGTTTTTTTTCTAGTTACTAGGTATATGAAAGTTAAATTGATTTACAACATGTTAAGTTCTAAATAACTGCAAGGTTTATTCTTTTATGGTGTAGGCAGAGTACCTACTCAAATTGTTAAAGACTTCTAACTATCGATTTTTTCTTTTTTGACTGTGCAAAAAGAACTAGGTCGATATATCGTCTTATTTTTTTAATAAGTGATAAGTTAGCCAATATGCAGAAGGCTCTCTTGATGCTAAGAGATAACCGTGGTCTAGAGACACCATAGACGGTATAGGTTCCTCGCTATCGCCGGTTTGTTAGACGTATTATGCATAGACTTGCATACCTTCCGGGCAAGAACAGTCATTATGGTGGCAGGAATAGGTTAGGCGGTGGATCCCTACCAGAGGAAGTTGCTGCACGGCACTCTAGTAACAGTATACAGTTGCCAATCAATAAATCAATTAAGTATCTCTTTTAAAAATGTTAATTACTAGGTACATACTTAGTATAAAGCAAAGTCGCTTTCTCTGTCCCTTTTTATGCTTAGGTAAATCTTTAAAACTACGCAACGGATTTTGATGAGGTTTTTTTAACAGATAAAGTGTTTGAAGAGAAAGGTTTATGTGTATATTTTATAACCCAGGGCGGGCCACTAATCAAATATAATCGCTTTAAAAAGTAAATAACGCACTCATTAAATAATGAACATTTTATTAGAAAAAGAGCAAAACCCGCGGCAAACGTTATTTTAAATTAAAAATGATTTTTGTATTGATACGGAGTAATGTACTTTACAATCTTTTTATTTTAAAAAATCCTTTATAGTCTATTGGTGGTCGGTGGAGGCATTAACTGGGTACATGAGAATTCGAAGGTTCGACTCCTGGATCAGGAAACTCAGAGTTTCAAATTTCTATTTAAAATGACTTTGACCGGAATTAAATATTCAGGTGGGCGATTTTTTTTTGCCACTTATCACACTTTGGAATGATTAAGTACTTACTCGGGTAAGCTTGTGTGTGATACGGCAGTGAATACACCAATATCAATTGTAACAATTTCTGAATTCTATAATCTACCAAAGAAACATAAAAAAATAAAAAAATCGATTCAGCAGTTTCGGAGGAGTGTGACTACAAGCACCATGACTTGAAAATACCTTTAATTGTTTTGCGAAAACCCCTCATTTTATATCTAGCTTACAAATTAACAGTAATAATGATTTAAAATGGTTTTTATTTATGTAAAAGATTGTACTAATATATCTAATACCCCGTGTTGGTCCGGGCTCCTTTGTAGAATAGATCATCTGCCTTCCTGTGCTAGGCAGCTCGTAAAAGGCGAGCATAGGCTTGCCGTCACTAACACCGTGACATCTGACTAGGTGGTAGAGTATCGCAGCGACTCACCCGGATTGGTACCACCGCCTTACCTATTACTGCTGCCATAACGTCATGACGTGTTCCGGTTCGGAGGGTGAGGTAGCCGGTAAACTTACTTTTGCTCAAGGCCTAACATCCCGGCCTCTGGTTGGCAACGCACCATTACCACCTTTGGTGTCTCTAGGCGGCGGGAATTTCTTACCATCAGGAAATCCGTCTGCTTGTTTGCCTTCTAATGACATAAAAAAATACGCATTATTTAGGCAGAACCAACCCATATGAAAGGAGAACCTTTCCTGTATGTCCTGTCGAATCTCGTGCTGTCGACGGGTACCAGAGATTTTTAAAATTTTTGAAATGTTTGTAATTAGTATTCTCAATCGTACTCAGAGATGTCAACTGCCTTTTAATCAGTGATTAAGAAAGCAGCCGTAAGATGAATGAAAAACAAATATCTTTAAAGTCGGTCTATCAGTTCTCGGGTTATACCTAAGTGCTTCGTTTTACGCTGAATTAAGTATTTAACTCTGAGCTATCATTTTACATGGGGTTAAATTAATTTATATTTGATCATTTAATCCATTATTGAATTTTATCCCTTAACCTGCAAGCTGTTATGTATTATGACAAACCCGACACTGTTTTAAACGGGTTTTTTTGTATACGTAATTTTTTTTTTCATTATCTTTCAAGTCATATTTTCTAGATTAAACCCCCTTTCGTAAAACTGCCTAGTGTTTTTAAATACTTACATTAATTAAAAAAAAGAGAAAATGCTCACGCCCACTATCTCCTGATGTCCATAAAAAAGGCTACAATAGAGATCGCTTAGAGATGAGACGACCCTATCGCATGCTGAAAGATCTGGTGAATTTGATGCTAGACTAAATTCCCATATTTCGGCTAGCCATAGCTGTTTTATAGTGTGCTTGCTATGCAGCTGCACACCGTATATGTACTTTAGTCCTAACTATTTCTGACACTAGCTTCAGTGCTCACCATTGTCATGATCTGTCGGTGGGATAACCGGTATCCATGTGAAAAGTTCGATTTCGATGAAACTTGGTATAATTATACCTTATTATCCTGGGCAAAAAATGGGATACCTTTTATCCTGGAAAAATACGTAGAAAAAATAAATCTCAATTTTTCAGTTTTATCATGCAAAGACGGACGGACATCCGCGCGGACGAAGTCGCGGGTGGAAGCTAGTAAAAAACTAATATGTTTATAAACGGCCCAACCGTTTTCAAGTTAGAACTGTAGTAAAAAACCCAGCTTTGCTTTATATGATATAAAAATTTGCTGACAAGGCAAACTTCATACCGCCTTAATTTTGTGACATATCAGTAGCAGCGCTATCTGCCAGTTCCAGTTGTTTTTTCAAGTACCCAGGAATCTATTGAATATGTATGTCTGTTCATCATAAATCCTAAACAAGTATATCAATACTGGATGGTAGAGTTTCGCAGCGACTCACCCGGATTGGTACCTCCGCTTAACTATTCCTGTCGCCATAACGTCAGTGCTTGCCGTTGACGGTAGCCAGTAAATTTACTTTTGCTCGAGGCCTAACATCCCGGTCTCAGATTGGCAACGCACCATTTTCACCTTTGGTATCTCTAGGCAGCGTGAATTCTTACCATCAAGAAATCCGTCTGCTTGTTTTTTCAAATTGTTTTTCTGAAGTATCCTAGTAACTTCTCAAGTACCTTTACTCATAATTTTGTGAATCATAAACCCTAAACAAATGGACCAAGCGTTAGCGTTAGCGTTTTAAAAAATCAATTTTTTAAATGTATATAAACAAATAAATATCCCTGGACAAGTCACACAAATTGAATCTGACCCCAAAGTAAGCAAATTATATGCTTGTGTTATGGGTGTTAGTCAACGATACTAATACATAGAAATACTTAAATAAATACCAGAATAAATTTAATAAACAACCAGACCCGGAAATGCAGACATCTAAATGTTCATCACACAAATGCCTGTCCCCATTGGGAATAGAAGCCAAGCCTCGCTGTTGGTCGATATAGTTAGCCGTGTACGCTAGCCATTCGACCAACGAGGCGGTATATCATAAATATTTAATAAACAATTTGTTACTTAGTTAGCTTGCGTGAGCTTCTGAGCTCTATGACGGAGACGTTTTGTCGGTATTGAAAACTAATAGTGGAATATTCCGTTTACATGAACTACTTGCTTAACAAATATTAATGGATTTTACCTCGCTAAAGCATCATTAAATTAAAAATTAAAAACAGTTTTGAAATTACGTATTGTTTTTGCTATCTACCTCATTTTTCTATACATTAAAATCTTTATCAGACTTCAAGGAATGTTTAATGAGATAAAATGTATAAAACTACCTGATTATGATTAAGTTTTATTAGATTGCCACTTAAATTCAATTATACTTCATCGCTTCATTCTTTAGATATCAATTTATTGCCACTTTTTGAGCTGACAACCGCGCCTTCAGACAATAAATATTTTTTGTGGGTACTTTCACATTATATATACTTCGTGGTATCCGTCCTTAGCTCATTCCTTTTTCGCAAGCCTTAACAAAGTTTCGCCTTAAAGAGTGTCATACGTCGAAAAAGTAACCACAAGAGAAGAGGAAGTGATAGAATGGATATTTGTTGGATTTTCATTGAAACTTAAGTAGGGACATTCGTAAGTACAAAAAAGTATTATCTAAATTTTAGATATCGATACCACCTATTATACAGGTCGCCTATTATACAAAGATGCATACCTACAGTATGGCATTTTCTACTTGTTATTCACATATAAGACTTAATTGAGGTAACTTGCGAAAAAATGAAAAAATTGGACCGTAGATATTCAATAGATAGTGTTGCAAAAAAGCACTAAAAATACTAAATTATTAGTGTTAGATGTACTAATAACGTACTTGTGTAGTTATTTTACTATAAAAAAGTGATTTAATCATCTAATTTTTAACTTTTAACATATACCTATCAAGCTAAAAATAAACTTAAATCAATTTACCCTCAATTTCAAAATTTTTCAATTCACAACGAAGCCTCTACTACGAGTAGTGTAAACTCAGTCGGAAAATTAATCAGTATGTGGTGTAAAACCTATTCTGACATACAAAAGACTATTTATTTTACCTAACTAACAGACTAGTTCATTTTATGATAACGTAATGCTAACCAGCTTTTGCAGCTTAACTAGCTTACAAAAATTAAGTGATTGAACTTACTCATTAAGCACCGCCTAGAAGATGACCTGGAATTTCAGCCTGGTGGTTGTTTTTAGAACAAGGGCAATATCCGCCTGGAGGTTAACCATGGGTTAACACGATGGCAGTTTTAACCTAATGATTCAAATTGCAGGCTTCGCCCCACACAAAACCACAGCCAAGGATAGTTTTCGTATCGAACTTGGCTCTTCTTTTTTACATTTTATGTTTTTGGTGGAATATCATTATTTTTTGGTAAAGAAAATATAGCAAACATAATAATACATAGTTCAAATATCTGCTTAAAACGATTCCAAGTTCCAACGCTACAAATTTTTTACAGGGGGCATTTCCCACTTTTTATTTTTAGATTTTTTCCTACGCTTACACACAATTACCGATAGGATTCCAAATGTGATCCTTCTAGGTTATCTGGAAGTAGGCTTGGTTTAGCTACTTAAGTCAGTGCTAAATTTAACTAGTTTTTACCTTCATACCTTTATAATAATTTGAGGTAGCTTCACAAATTTGGACGTCCAGATCTTATGGATGCAATTAAACAACTAAACACACGGAGTTCGTTCGTTTACGATAACGAAGTTTTGAGTAAAAAAAGGGTCAAAATTGGCATTAAATGCTTTGTGTAATACTACACTCGGTGCTGGCTAGACAGTTGAACTTGGTTTGACACGCTGCCTCGTGTCTAGATTTGCAAAATAAAATTAATTTGAGACGTTTTATACCTGATTTTCAAAATCTTGTAATCAGGTTAATTGAGATCATTTTAGCTATTTTTCCCATTTTACACTAAAATGATATATGGATTGAGGCGGTAATATAAGCTAATAGTTATAATAATTAACTCTAACTCACTATCAAATAAAATTAAATATGTATACAAACGACAAATTTAATGACTGTTCTTATTATTAGAATGGAAATATTCGAGTAAATAAATAATAATAAATAAATAAATATCCCTGGACAAGTTACACAAATTGAATCTAACCCCAAAGTAAGCAAATTATTTGCTTGTGTTATGGGTGTTAGTCAACGATACTACTACATAGAAATACTTAAATAGATACCAGAATATATTTAATAAACACCCAGACCCGGAAATGCAGACATCTAAATGTTCATCACACAAATGCCTGCCCCCGTCGGGAATCGAACCCGAGCCTCGTGGTTCGTCGATGCAATTTAGGCGAGTACGCTAGCCACTCGACCAACGAGGCGGTCGACTGCTTACCAATTTCTTTAAGTTTAAAATGACTTGAAATTCCATTTTAAGGTATTGTCCGAAAAGTTCATAAGAGCGTCTGAGAGCAACATTATTGTATCATGAAATTAATATACGCGAATATGTTTTAGTATTTAAAAATAAAATTAAACTTTTTTGCTACCTACACACATTATACATACATACATACATATCTTCACGCCAAGTCCCTTAAGGAATATGTCTCTCTGCCTACCACAACAAACACGCCGGTTTCGGAGACTCTTCACACCACTCTCGGATAATGTCCAAATGATTTTTTACTACTTTACTAAGATTTATTTAATATAGTTAAATTAAAGTTAAGTTAAAGGTGGTAAAAGTCGTCCTAAACGGTACGACTGATTATCATGTCAAATTTTATGATTGCTTATAGGTAGCGTTAAGAATATATACCTATATATTTGACAGATCAACGACTGCTGGGTCAGCTAGTATTCTAGCAAAGCTAGAAGGTATTTAAGATTCTAGTACGAATATACTAATAAAACTTCTCGTACCATACGAGTTCCATACGAATTGAAATGGGTATTTTAATAACGTACTCTAGATTGAAAAGCAAGTCACAAGAATCTTTGTATAGATCCTTATGAATAAATAGATTTTGAGTTTACTTTCTTCAATGCGGTCCCATCCTTGTTGCTATAAATAATTAAATAGCAAATATTTGTGGTTTTGAATTCAAATATTCGAGATTATGCGTATAAGCTACTAACTTAGTTTAAACCCGTGGCATGGCCGTTCGCATGTACCTAAGCTATTTAAAAACTAAAAAGTATCCTATGTCACTTTTAATACTTCCAAACATGTGTGTACAAAGTTGAAAGATTATTCCACTACATTGTTATATTATTACATTACAATACTAATATCGTTACTGTTTTCGTTATAATATTAGTATCTATTTATTATCTCGCAATTAGGTAGTTAGCATATTGTAATCCATGTATTTATAAAATAATCAATACCTAAACAGAAATAATTAATTTTGATTGTTTGTCAAAATGGACATTTGATGAAAATAAGTTATGACAAGGTTTCTAATAGACTCTGTAAGTTATACACCTAATAATTATTAAATTATTAACGAATACATTACGTTATTATAATAAAAAAAATTGTCATTCATTACATTTGCTCAGAGAAAAAGTAGTTTTTTTTTTATCAGTTTTATTTATTTTTGTTTGTCCCTTAAAACAAGGATTAGACACATCATAACTATCTGTCTAAAACAAGTTTGTCAAAATTGCATTAAATTTATTTTCAACACGTCTTTGTATTCATTTCGGGTCATTCTTTATACATATACCTACTTGTCCTGTATTATATTTATAGAAATAAAAAAGAAATATTTTCCCTTTTTAGTGGCATCCTAATGTTACATAAATTTAAAAATTTAAATTCAAGTCCAAAAAAATAATTTAATATTTAAAGACAAAAACAAAAAGTATCTCAATTGCAATATAAATTGGGAATTCACATAAATCGTTACCAGTTTAAATTTTTAACTTTTCCTGAAACGTACGTCGTAAAACTTCATTTAACTCTTATCAATTCTAATTCTAATCACATTACTATGCATTTGACACACACAAACAAATGTATTGATGATTACGATAAAAGATCATACCTAGACGGCGCACTAAACAGTTTGAAAACAAAGTAGTTGGTCTTGAGAAATGAAGATGGCGTTCTTATCATCAAAGATATTAAAATTTGTTATGGTCGAATTTCGACCAACGCGAACGGGTGACTACTAGTTATAATTCAGTAAATTTGAAAGTCGGTCGGGACTATAGGTACTCAAGCTTGAAGACTTTGTAAGTCTTCAAGCTTAAATACTGTAACACGGTTACACTGAATCGGAATAAATAAACATATAAATTGTATGTAGTTTGACTTATTTCTTGAATTTTCGCTATCATGAGATCAGTCTGCCTATTTGCTGGCCAACATATTTTTTATTTTTTTTTGTTTGAGCATTAGCATTTGCCACCAGTGAAGTTAAAATCTGTATCAAGATACCAATTTAAAAAACTCAGGCCTAGCTTATTAAAAATTAGTTATTAGTCGTCAAAAAAAGTCATGTCTTGAGTAAAGCGGTGGCCTCCTTACTCAAGCTTATAAAAGTAAAAAAACGCGACGATTTAAGCTTATAATCATTTCATGTAAGTAGCGCATCATTAACATTAATAATGTAGTCGGCTTGTGCTTGTGACTATCGGCGTTCCTTTTATGTAAAAAAAGATTTATTTTAATTTTTTTTTAAATTGTTAAGCCCTTTACTTTTCTTTCAGTTGACTAAGGGTAGTATATAATTTTAATTAACTAGTTAAACTAAACTACATCACCCTCATCTTCCAATTAGGTTAAGATGACGTAACTCTTATTTTTCAGTGCATCTGTGATAACCAAACATATTTTCAAGTGTCCTCGAAGTCCTTGATTAAATACATTAATTATATTTGAATGATTTATTGCTCAGCCAATATACTATTCATATAATTTTGTACAAGTGTGAAAATTAATTAATTTTAATTATTAATTATGATAAATTGTTATATTGGATTTGTGATCAGCCTTTTCGGATTTTTTATACTTCGGAGCTTGGAAGGCAATAAATAAGCAGATGGATTTCCTGTAGGCGAAAACTTCTACACTACAGTGAATGTGCCTTGCCGATCCGCCAAAGGATGGAATTAAAAAAAGTTTTGCTTGAATAAGTTTTCCTACCCATTCTCCAAACTAGAACACGACCCTGCAAGCATTTTGCATTACTATTACGGCGGAATATGCTAGTAGATACTCTATATCCAAAAAAAATATCTTGGCGCCCATATCCCCAAAGGTTTAGGAAGAGGTACACATAGGAGACCTACGACTAGCCGAAGACATTAAGTCCCATAATGTGATAGGTGGCAAGCCTATTGCCAAACACGCACTTATCCAATCCCGGGCAACATTATTTTTATTACAAAACTAGCTATCCCGGCGAACTTCGTTCCACCCGTTCAGTTTGTATAGGAAAAAGTAAAATGTTGTTTTTTTTAGTTTTCTCGCAAGTTTTTTCCTTTTTCTTATTTTTAAAACCTTCCCTGGACTTGAAGTAATAATTCAAAACCAAAAATAGCGAAATCGGTTCAGCCGTTCTCGAGCCGTTTTAGCGAGACTAACAAACAGCAATTGATTTATATATATATATAGATATAGATTTAAAATATACAATTTCTGATTTTTTTGTTTCCCGACCCGGGAATGGAGCCCGGGACCTCAAGAAGTCAAGTCTGAAGCCGGATCGCTAGACCACAGAGGCGACTAAACCAAATGTATATCCAGATTCCAGGCTAGTGGAACTCTCCACTTTCAGGAACGGAGGGCCAAGTAGAATTTATATTCTGGCAGCTGGTGGAATTGCATTTCAACATACTTTCCAAATAACACTTTATAATACACTTAAGCCAACAGGTTTCATTTTTTACAGCTTCATTTGTTATATATTATTACAGGGCTTTTAATTATTTATTTTTAACTAAAGATAAGTATATCTACATTTTTGACGTTTAGCATTTGTTTGTTAGATGATGGTATATGAATAAAATTATGATGCTGATGATACTGTAGAGGTGGAAGTAAAATTGTCTTCTTTATTTCGACCAACATCCTAGTGCACGTTTGCCAATCAAGTATTGTAGTTAAAGGCTTCAGCAATGATTATATGCAGGAGCGGTGTCAGGGTAAAGTTCGGTTGTAAACCGCCCAGGACGCCGAATACAAAGAAGCGCCTCCATTAAAATGCCCAAGTTGTGAATTTCTTATAATTAGCAAAAACAAAATTTAAGCAGCTCTCCTGAAGGTAAGAGGTAAACGTCAACATAGAAATTGTGATATACCTACACTGTGTTAATACAAGAAATGAAAATAATCTTGCAGTGCATGTGTCTGGTCTCCACGGAATAATTATTTTTTAATGGAGCATTGTATACGGTCCTACAATAAACTTCCCGATTATATGAAAGACCTTCCAAATAATAAATTTGAGAAATGTGTTAAATTTAAATTATATGAAAAAGGTTATTATACCATTTCTGAATATTTAGCAGATAAGAACGCTTGGGATTAGTTGCTCCTCATGTATATCTCTTTTAAGTATAATGTATTATCACTTTAATTATTGCATACACAATATTTTAAAATAAGGAAAAAGGAAAAGCCCGCTGAGTTTCTTGCTGGATCTTCTCAGTTTATGGCCGCGTTCCGATCCGGTGGTAGTTTTAGTATTATATAGACGCGTCACAAGTGCCTCTTGTAAGGTTAATGTGAAATAAAAATATTTGATTTGATTTCTATACTACACTACATTCTTCATCTAATTTCTCTTGACAAGTGGTTATATTATTAGACACTTTCTCGTTATAGTATGAGTATGAACTGCATTTAGGGGCGTAGAAATTTCGCCCATTTCGTTTATTGTGCTAAAACCAGCCCTGATCTTACGGTACTGAGTAAAATTTCTCTTTGGGCATGACATTGCTGAAATGAATTGTTGTTTTGCTCCACACTATGTTTAAATAACAATAAATTAACCAAGTGTCCTTACTGAAAATAACCAAAGCAGTTTCTGTAAGAATCTGTAATACATGTCTACCAGAGTCCCACTAGTACCAAGCAGCTTATGTTTAGGAGGCAAGGGTCGGTTCGATTGCCACTAATTCCGTCACTAAACCTGTCAATAATGGCATTATGCTATTCTTGCCGCCATAACTTTAGTGCTCTTTACTATCGTTATGGAGACAAAAAAAAGGTATTTTTTAGTACCAATTCAAGGGCAAATGATTAGATTTTTCTTTTAGCCGCCTATAGTAACGTCACATCCCAAAGAAAAAAATGTTTGCTAATTGAAATAATTTTGTTGGCAGTATCCTAGACTAAAGACAAAAAGCAAATGTGTTGGTCCGGGTATTCTATATTATAGAATAGACCATCTAGGCGAAACCAACAAGACCACTGGTGGTAGAGTGCTTTGCAGTAACTTGCCCGGGTAGGGATCCACTAGAGAAGGAGGAGGGAAGGGAAGGGACTTGTATAATTTGCATAACACCCCGGCTACAGGTCAGCGACGCACCTACATCTAGTGTACCTATATATATAGGCTGTGTATTTGTATTTCTTAATATCAAGGGAGACGCGTACCTATTGTACTGACTTTTACCAGAAAAAATATAAGGACTCCGTCCATAAAAATTAAAAACTTGTAACTAGCTTAGTATACAAGTAAAAAGCAGCAACGACATCGCTATATTTTTTCAGGTCCAAAAATATTATACCATAATCTTTATATCGGAAACTAATATTTAATTAAATCTTGCAAAAGTCACTGCTACTCTGAAATCAAACCAAAACAATTTATTTGTAGATTATGTTTAAAAAATATTACATCATAATATGTACCTACCTAATCAAAAAAATTATGGTAGTAGGTAATACTGCCTCATAATGGTGTGCAAATATTTTATCTAGTAAAGAAATTACATACTTATAAAATATGAGTATTTAAACATAAGGCGAGTAATTTATTTAGTTACATTTAAACTAGCAAATACAGTTTTATTAAGTTTTAACTAATATGTATAACGCAAAAAACATTAAAAAAGAAGTCGGTGTTGAGTGTTCCTGTGAATTTACCCCAATCAATAAGAGATGGCGCTAGTAGTTTCACATTAAGTGATGCGAGTTGCGTTCTGCCTTTTAGGGAGATTTTAGTATTGGAAGGTGTACAAGGATTTCTGAAATCCAAAGATGTAAATAGTGTGTTGCTAAACTCAGTCATGTATAGTAACACTAGCGTAAGAAAATATTCCAATTTCCGGAAATAAAATTTCCAAACTAGTGTACCTCTAGTGGAACAGACTTGTAGGGTTACTCTCGAAGCTCGATTCTAGCAATATTGAATATTGGAATCGAGTATGTCATTTTAGGTATTCTTGAACACAATATTAGCTAATCATTAATATTTAGTTACAAGTAAATTCAACTAATCTGATAAATTAATTTTTGTTTACTACAAACTACCTAATGTATATAATTCGCTAGTAGATATTGTGTTCGAGAGTACCTAAAAATATGACACACTCGATTCCAATTTCCGATATTACATGAATCGAGCTTGAAGAGTAACCCTACTGATAACTATTTTTTTTAAATTTCCACCAACTAGCAATAACGTTGTTTTGTCCCTATAAGCTAATAAAATAAACTTCATTAATAAAATAAAATGTATAGTACCTACTTAAGGGTTAGAAAATAAAAAAGCACATACATTTCCCGATGTAAAGAAATATACACCATACCTATGAAGACATAAAAAATGTAATAGTGCGTAGGTACATTAAGTCACCATTAAGTCGTGATCGTGACTACATTGGAAAATTCCCCGGAAAAGTCCCACTGTAAGCTTATCGTCTTGAAATACAATGTAAGTTATTACATGTTCTAGTTTTATTTAATTTTTGGAAATACCGAAAAACCCATATTGATGACCTGGTGTAACAATGTTACGTACTACTTGCAAAGTATTTTTTTTTATGATATTGGACGGCAAACAAGCAGACGGATTTCCTGGTGGTAAGAAATTCAAACCGCCTAGAGACATTGAAGGTGGTAATGATGCGTTGCCAACCTGTGGCCGGGATGTTAGGCCTCGAACAAAAGTAAGTTTACTGGGTACCTTACCCTCCGAACCGGAACACGTCATGACGTTAATTATGTACAGCTTTAAAATGGCTGGTTGAATTACAGAAAAGATTTAATATTCCAGCTTTAGGTTAGCAATACAAGCGACATGTTATTCTTTCCTTATAGGAATCCGTTTGTTTGAAGAAAAGAAAAAATCTTCACACCCAAATCCCCGAAGAGATAGGCGGAGGTACAACCCAGGCACCCACGACTAGCAGAAGACACTAAGTCCCACAATGTGATAGGTGGCAAGCCTACCACCAACCGGGCATATATCCTATCCCGGGCAACAGTATTTTTATTAGAAAATTGAAAATATGTATTTCCTTTTGTCGCCCGATCCGGGGGTCGAACCCGGGATCTCAAGAAGTCAAACCCCTAGACAACATAGGCGATTTTGTTTGTTTTCCTTTTTTAAAATAAATAAATTTGGTGTGTTATAAATAATAGCTCTATACTTAACTAAGCTTAACTAATAAGAACTATTTGCAAGGTATAGAAAAACTGCCTACGAAGCCGCGTAAAATCAACATATTTCAATTAAAAATAATATTAACAAATACAAAAAACAATAAAATACAATTAAAACGAAATAAGTGTAAAACAATAAAAGTTTTACAACACATAACTATAATAACATTCCATAAAACGTCCGAATAATTAACGAAATAATAATTAACTAAATTGTAATTAAAAATCTTTTTAATGTAGTTTTATTTTGAAATCGTAATATGAGGTGTTGAAATATCAATTATTAATTATCTGATGGCCTGCGTGTCGTTTTTTTCGTTTTGGTAATAACGTTACTATTTTTAATTAGATGTCTGGCATTTTTCGAACCTATTGTAATTAGGTATTAGATATATTAGCTGTATGTTGTGAGTTTTAATTTTTACTGGTTTTGCCCGTTACTGTACTTTTTTGTTTAATTCACGTCTATAGAATCTAAAAACTAGCACCGGATCGGAACGCGGTCACTCACTGAGAAGATGATTTTCTTTATAAATCTAAGTTACAAAAACATATTTGGTACATGTATAACTTATAGAGATTGGTATGAGGAGCAATTAATCCCAAGCATTTCTGTCTTCAAAATACATATTCTGAAAACTTATAACAACCCTTACCACAAAACTTAATTTTTTATTTTTTGTAATAGTATGAAGTAAAAGTCCTCTCATAAGCAGCATATCGCTTAGTCTTTTACGTGAAAATGTGCACCGGCTACTCCATTCTGTAAACCGAAACAAGATAGTGGCAAACACTGACGTTACGGTGACAGAAGAAAGACGGCTTAGGTCTTGTTCCTAATTAGAGATATTCAAGCAAAATTATTTGTGATGTGGATCCCATTACTTAATAATTAGTTGATGCTTTTACGTATATATTATATTAGAGATGTTTTTTTACTATAAAAAATCCACCAGCCTTCTTGTTTTCTTACATGATTATACAAAAACTTGTATAAAACACTATTTGTTTAACCATCGGCCTTAACACAGACACATTTTAGGTTTATTTAACTTAATAAATAAATTTAAAGAAACCGATGTTAAATTAAACCCAAACTTAATTATATGCTTTTGTTACGGGTGTTCGCATAAATAATCTGTGGTTGTTAGTCAACAGTACTAGACATACATACATAATGTAATAAATTTGATGAATATCCAAACTCAGAAACATAAACATCTACAGACCCTGACAGACAGACCTGTGTTGCTATGGGTCCTATGTGTTGAATCTATTCAACACATATGGCCCATTTTCTTGCCTGACAGCTTGTTACTGGCGGACATAGGTTAACTGGGTCATTTACCAATAACAAAAAAGTTGAAATAGTACCTGGCCGGTTAGGGATCCCCGCTATACCTACTACCCCCTAAATGACATTGTTGGACACTGTCTTATTCCGGTCAGGAGTTTTTGACTTGCACATTAACCTTACATCCCAGCCACAGGACATCGACTCACCTGTGGCTCGTTTAGTCTCTATGGGGTAAGAGAGATGGTACTCTCTTACCGCATAACGAACTCCGGGCTCCTTTGCAGAATAGACAATCTGCCTTCCTTACAGGCAGCTCGTAAAAGGCGAGCATAGGCTTACCGTCGCTAACACCGTGACATCTGACTAGATGGTAAAATTTCGCAGGGACTCACCCGTATTGGTACTACTGCCTTACCTATTCCTGCCGCCATAACGTCATGACATGTTCCGGTTCGGAGGGTAAGGTAGCTGGTAAATTCACTTTTGCTCGAGGCCTAACATACCGGTCTCAGGTTGGCAACGCACCATTACCACCTTTGGTGTCTCTAAGCGGCTTGAATTTCAGGAATCACCAGGAAATCCGTCTGCTTGTTTACCTTCCATTATCATAAAAGAAAACATAAAATGCCCGCCCCTGACGGGAATCGAACCCTACCTACGTGGTTGATCGGTGAAGTTAGGCGTAGGTATGAGTTTACCAATGAGACTGTCAGTAATGTAGGTAAAAAATAAAATCTTCAGGTGTTGAAATTATTAAATAATTACATGCTAAGCTCGCGTGTCGGACTATTGTTATTTCCCGTTACTATTATACTTAACATAATTACGTTACTTTTATAATTAGATGTTAAAAATGTCAGGTATTTTCCGAATGCATTAGTTTTTAAATCGTTACTTCCAATTAATTTTTGAATTAGTTATTCTTTTACAAACATATCTTCATGACAAGTCTGTCACAGAGTAGGCAGAGAGTGTTGCCAAAATGCTAAAGCTTGTTAAGATCTTTGACCTACGAAGCGTTTTTCACATTCATTACTCTTTCCATACAAATAAGCCTAGTTTGGAGACTTTTGATACCATCCTCTAGAATGTCTAGATCTCCCGGGTAACTTAAATCCATCAATATTCGGGTTTTTGGCTACAAGAATAGGTAATGCGTTGCTTTCCCCCACCAACACATAGGCAAGTTGCTAAGCAGCTCTATATTAGAAGTGGTCTACTTGGTAATGATTTATTTAACCAGTGCTGGTCTCTTACGAGCTGCTTGGCAGGAAACAGACAGTCCATACAATACAAAACACCTGAACAAACTGAAAAAAATAAGGTTCTGTACCGAAGAGAGAACCGACCAAAACGGAAAAATATATTTTTTGAAGGTTCTGTACCTCAAAAAGGGAAAAAACGGAGCCCCTATAGGATCACTTTGTTGTCCGTCGGCTTGTCTGTCTCCGAGACGCGTAGACGTATCAAGCTGAAATTTATACAAAACTAGCTGTTACTTGCGACTTCGCAAGCGTTTTCGCAGGAACCCGTTGTTGATCGGGATTAAAAGTAGCCTATATGTTAATCCAGGTTATCTGTGTTCCAAATTTCAGACATATCCGTTCAGCCATTCGAGCGTGAAAGAGTCACAAACATACACACATCCTTACAAACTTTCGTATTTATAATATTAGTAGGATACCTAGGTATCGGTCACTTGAAGTTGTGATAATATCAAACTTCACCGTGACATCTGACTAGGTGGTAGAGTTTCGCAGCGACTCGCCCGGATTGGTACCACCGCATTACCTATTCCTGCCGCCATAACGTCATGACGTGTTCCGGTTTGGATGGTAAGGTAGGAGGTAAACTTACTTTTGCTCGAGGCCTAACATCCTGACCTCAGGTTGGCAACGCACCATTACCATCTTTGGTGTCTCTAGGCGGCGTGAATTTCTTACCATCAGGAAATCCATCTGCTTGTTTGCCTTCCTATAATATAAAATAAAAATAAAAAATAAATAAACTCTGAGCGAAAGCAATAAAAAGATACAGCCGTTTTCCCCCCTAAATTACCCAAAAGGGGTGTAAAATATCACAAGTATTTATTTTTTCAATAAATTCCCCATTTCAAAACCGCCAATATCAAATTAATGGTGTTGAAGAAAGCTTTGCTGATCCGTGGTTTGAATGTTCTAGTACAATTATTACATTTTTTTACCTGATTAAGTATCTTCACGCCCATATCCCCGAAGAGATATGCAGAGGCACAACCAGGGCACCCACGACTAGCCGAAGATACTATGTCCCACAATGTGATAGGTGGCAAGCCTATCGCCAATTAGGCACATATGTATATAGGATATGTGCCAGATTGGCGATAGGCTACATTTTTTAGTAGAAGATTGAAAAAACCCAATTTTCTTTTTGTTGCCCGGCCCGGGATTCAAGCCCGGTACCTCATGCAGTCAAGTCCAACAACTGAATCGCTAGACCACAGAGGCGATGATTACATTTTTGAGGCAGTCAAAATCCTTAAACCTGAACCACTACGTGATGTTGAATACCAAGAGGGTGTAGATATTTTAAAGCTACTCGTATGTATCAGATCACCAAAGGCGGTTAGAAAAGTAGAAAAAGAACCATTACACTTCATGATGGATGGGAGGAAAGCAATCTTAAACTTAAGAAAAAATCAAAAATCTTCATGTTCAATGGAAGGGCCGTCTCGTCTAATATGTATTAGGTTTCCATCGAAACCCATAATATTGGATTTTTTTATGATATTGGAAGGCAACAAGCAGACGGATTTCCTGATGGTAAGAAATTCACGCCGCCTAGAGACATCGAAGTTGGTAATGGTACGTTGCCAACCTTAGGCCGCGATGTTTTTTTTTTTTTTTGAACTTCTACCCGTGTCAGAGACATGGCCTTTGTTTATATATAACATTTGTTTTTGCTTAATGTATAATTCTAACTACATGACCATCAATGGTCTAAATCAACCGCTAAAACTATCAATGTGCGAGTTGCAAGAGGAGTTTTTTTTTTCCATAATTATTTAAATTGCACATCTTACTCTCTAATTATTTTAATCCTATTTATTTTATGGTTGTTACTATATTTACTCAAAATATAGTAAAATCAATATTTTCTTACACTACTTATTTCTATTATTTACTATTTTAATTAGTTTTGTACAATATTCTAAAAATGTGTTTCTGTATTTACTATTTATTATGCTTGTTAAATTATTTATGGTGAGCAGCATTCCAGTCTCCTGCTCAAAACTGAATTTTCGCTTAGCAAATATTGGGCATTCCGTTATTATATGCAGGACTGTTTCATCAACCAGTGGGTCACATGTGCACGCTGGGCTCTCCTTACACTTGAATCGATTCAAGTATGCGGAGAACCCACCGTGCCCTGTCATTAGTTGGGTAATGGTCTGGGAAATTTCAATTTTCTTTAATATTCGGTAGGCTGCAGACGCGTCGGGCAAGAAGAGCTTTGTTATGGAGACTGTGACACCCTCCTGATATCTCCTGTTCCATTCCTCAATCGTATCCAACCGGAGTCTACGCTTGACGAATGAAACAGGACACACGTCATACGATGGTTTTTTCTTTAGCCTCAGGGCAGCCTCTTTCGCCAGCTCATCTGCTCTTTCGTTGCCTCTCAGACCTATATGAGCCTTGATCCTTGACCTAGGCCGCGATGTTAGTCCTCGAGCAAAAGTAAGTTTACCGGTTACGGCTGACATTATGGAGGAAGGAACAGGTAAGGCGGTGGTACCAATCCGGGCGACCAGCTGCGAGACTCTACTACCTAGTCAGATGCCACGGTGTTAGTGACGGTAAGCCTACGCTCGCCTTTACGAGCTGCCTGGCACAGTAAGGCAGATGGTCTATTCTGCAAAGGAGCCCGGATCAACACGGGGAAAAATGGATGTTTGAATGTTTTTAAGCGACATATATTTTAAATAAATAATAAATAAATAAATATCCATGGACAAATTACACGAATTGAATCTAACCCCAAAGTAAGCAAATTATGTGCTTGTGTTATGGGTGTTAGTTAACGATACTAATACATAGAAATACTTATTATATTTTTTGGCATGTAATTCTCTGAAATGCTTTTAAATAAAGTCGTATATAATATATACAGAAACTAAAATTGTTACATCCAAATCACAAATGATTATAAACGCGGGAAAGTGCTAATTTTACAATAAAGATGGCGGCCATTCTTGATACAGACTATAATCTATTACCGGTCATGAACATAATCCCTTATTATGTAGGGTACATTAAAGTTTGTGATACATTATTATTGAATTAGTCGAACGATGTTATTGGTGGGATGCGGGCGTTTGATAGAATTACTAATATGGGGTTAACTATGAGAAGCGTAGCTTATAAATGACCTCCATTTTGTTTAGTTTTAATGATCACTAGGGGTTTACCGTGACATTACTCGCATAAATGTTTTTTTTAACTCAAGGGCATTTAGAAATTAGGTATGGCGATGAGTGGTATTTTTTATTAATTTATAAGGTTTAGTTAGACTTGCAATCTCTTCTCGTTTTATTTATTTATTAATTAAGCAACTTACAATTCGAATAAAAACAATGGATGACAAAAAATATTTAGAAAAAATGTTAAGTATGAAAAAAAAAGAACTTTTTGTTACGCCTCGTGTACCGACAATGAAACGTATATTTTTTATATTGAAGGAAGGCAAACACTTGCTCCATACCTATGGTACCACCCAATACATATTCTATACATATTTTACAACTTCAACGGACAAATAAAACTAAATTTGTACAATTTTTTTTTAAAACAAAAATTGTTACGTATGTTATACAGGACACTGCATATAAAACGAGGGCATCCATAACAGAAAAAGCTTATTTCGGTTTGTTGGTTCACTTTTTACCTAAAAACAAATAAACGGACTTTTACCAAAATTTTATGTAGTACTAAGCTTATAGACGGGGCCAACATACAGGATAGCTCTTACTTGGGGAAACCCTTTTTTTCCATTAACCAGAAAAGTCACTCCAACGTGTGTACCAAGTCTAGGGCATAACCTACTGAATGTATATATATAAAATTTTCTTGTGTAATACTAGGATTGACATAAGAAAATTTTTCCTCAGTAACTAAACACTTTCGGAAGTTCCAAACTCTGGAATCTACTTTATTACTCGTTTGCTCCTTGACACCTGCCCAATCAAAAAATAAATACATATTTAATACAAACGTTGTAGTCCCAAGGATACTACATAAGTTGGAATTTGGAAGCATACTCTGAAATCTGAATCGCCTCTGTGGACTAGCGGTCCGGGTGTTGGACTTGACTGCATGAGGTCTCGGGTTCAAATCCCGGGTCGGCAAACAAAAAGAAAATTGGGTTTTTCCAATTTTCTAATAAAAAAAATGTTGGTCGGGATTGGAAATGTGCCCGGTTGGCGATAGGTTTGCCACCTATCACATTGTGGTACTTAGTGTCTGGCTAGTCGTGGGTGCCCTTGTTGTGCCTCTGTCTACCTCTTCGGGGATATGGGCGTCAAGATACTTTACTTTTACTTTAAAGTAACATTCAGTTTTTGAAGTGAAAACTTCTTTAGCGGCGTTGCGCACCTTTTTTTGGAATGGGTAAAAACTTCTGTCTCCTCTGTGGTCTAGCGGTTCAGTTGTTGGACTTGACTGCACGAGGTCCTGGGTTCGAATCCCGGGTCGGGCAACTAAAAAAATTGGGTTTTTCCAATTTAAAAAATATGTTGCTCGGGATAGGATATGTGTCAGGTTGGCGATAGGTTTGCCACCTATCACATTGTGGGACTTAGTGTCTCCGGCTAATCGTGATACTTTACTTTTACTCTGAAGTAACATTCAGTTTTTGAAGTGAAAACTTCTTTAGCGGCGTTGCGCACTTTTTTGGAATGGGTAAAAACTTCTAAACTCGCGCCTGGACACGTGACCTGATCGGAAATTCGTAAGACGTCGCAGGGCGCTTGCGTGAATGTTCGTGTTGTCATGTTTGTGTAGAATAGCGATTTATTAAGACGTAATAAGAATACAACGCCCATTAAACAAAGATCTCTGGACAAAGTATGGGTATCATCCAAGCTCCAAAGCAAGCTATTATTGCTGTCCTGTCTTAACTAGGAAAAAAATATTTTTGAAGTGAAAAGTTCTTTAGCGGCATTGCGCACATTTTTTGGAATGTAACTTTTAAACTCGCGACGCAATGTTCGCAATAGCGCAATAAATGAATATTGTAGTCTACCACATAAATGATAGTACTTTCATACTGATAATAAGAGCAATTCGTGCAAAATTATTCCCTAACCATTCCAAAATATCAAAAATTCACAACGTTAATATTCAAGTACTCAAGTAAGTAATATTAAAGTTCTGCCGGCACTCCCAGAGTGCAACCCGTTGTTTTTTATGAAATAACTAAGGTCTGTCCATCTAAATGAATCACAGGATCTCGGACTATAACACATAAACGTTAGCTATTTGTATTGTCTGCTAATTCTCGTTATTACTCGAAACAAAAAACAATTGAAACCGCAACAAAGACTAATCATTACAATTTTCATAATAAACACATTAAGGCACTGTCATAGCAATTATGCTTGCGTGATATAAACACATAAAACACACAAATACATGTTAAGGTGATGAATCCAAGAATATTCGCAAGCTAATTTTTATCAGGCCTCGTTGTTTGACATAAAATGAGAGCATATGTTAACTATAAAATTAATTAAACAAATAAATGAAAAGTACTTTTATTTGTACTATAAATAATACTTTGAATTTATATTTAAAACTAAATTTAATTATTAGGTATTTAAGTCTAACATTATAGTGTGATGTAATGTACCTGTTCATAAAAAGTATGTGCAATCATTTACATTTTTCTTTTTTGAAAAATACAGCAATATATTGATAACAGATCAACAAAAAAAAATATGAAAAACTTTTTAATGAATAATTTTAATCTCATTATTGGGAACTAAATCCGAATTTTATGTCGGTTTTATATCGCCCAAAATTTTCACATTTTGCGATATTGATTTTCCACTTAGTCCAGAAATCGAGGAAATAGCAAAAACTAAATAGTACAATATTCAATCATTTTTTTACTAAGTTTCGTTTTTGTTTGATTTTGACTTAAAACAATATGAAATGAAGACAGAAAATGCTTGATTATAGGAACGAAGGTGTGAAAGGGGGCTAGACGGAAAAAAACCTCACGAAAAGTTGTAACGACACTTTTCGCTATAGTAAGCCAATTTGACAAAACTAATTAGATCAATTTTTATACGAATGAATGCAATTGCGATAAAGTAAGACAGAAAATAACCGGCTATCATCCCCTTAATAGTACTTACTATTCTTTATTAACGCTTTGTCACATAATAAAAAATGTTACATAAATGTATTGATAATTTTTATGAACGTTTTTATTAATAAACTATTTTGAACCTTGCATTGTTTATAATATGACCTAGAATGCAAAACTACATATAGGTTTTTTCATGCAAATTGCTTTTAATGATCACGTCGCACTTTGATGCGATAGCTAATATATTACGACCCCATATAACTATGTTTTTCTTCCGTTCTATTTCAAAGAAAAGCTTGACTAAAAATAAAATGATTGTCAACCCATGTTTATATTAATATCGAAATTCGTAGGCGATCAAACCACAGTAACGCTATATCTTAAATAACGATATATCTTAAATTGGCCGAAAATATCGCAGTTTTAAGTCGTCACTACATTGATGAATTTATTTTTAAATGACTACTCAAAATGTCCCCCGTCCGTGTGTATAAACTCAGAACTTTTTACTAGATGTAGCAAGATTATTTAATTAATTCAAATTAAAAATACAATCAAGATTAGACAATTGGATTGGATTTAGCAATTGTGACCAATAACGGTAGTTATTTTATTTACATAGACGACACAATATTGAAATTAAATACTACTATTGCACTGAAATAATTGAGTAAAATTATTTTAAGATTGTTTAATTAATAAGTGTTCGATGGCAATTTAGCCATAATTAGTATTATAGTGGGTATTTATATTTTCTTTTATCTAGTAAGTCTGCTTTCTCTACTGTATATGCTACTTCTATTTTCAGTTTACTTTAAGAATACTCTTTTAGGGGGAAGCTCACGTTCTGTTAAGTGTATTTACTTTTCTTCTTCTTTTTTTTATGGCTTTTACAACTACCATGCGTAGTTTGATTTCGCCAAAAATGTATTTACTATTACTTACTACTTATCTACTGTCAGAATAATTTAAAAATATTTTGTAAAATCTGTTTGTATGTCATTTTTTTAGCGAATATAATATGTAAACAGCTTAATACATGTTATAGATAAATAGAATTTTACAATTAAATTGTTTTGATGTCATGGCATCTTCATTAAATTTTTGTAATAGGCATTCTAGTGATTGTTCCTTACCCTTACACATTTCACTAGTGAGCTTATACACGAAGCACTTACACACACACGCAACTACAGTATATGAAAATATTACCAAGGACTGGAAAGCCTACCTAAGAGGTAGTTTCAAGACACTACAACGTAAACGCCTTCAAAATAGTGTAAATCATCTACTTGTGATTCTAACTTCACTTACCTTTAATTTACTTTACTATTAGTAGTAGGTAAATAATAAGTTTGGTGGGTTTTGTAAAATCAGCAAAATTAAGTTAATGAAAGCTATAAAAATTATAGCACATACTTGTCATATGACTATGGCATAACGACCGTGTATGCAAGTGACGGTTGATAGCTTCCTCCTGCGGCTGATATGGCCATTGGCCAAAACAATATTTAAATCAGTATTAACTTATATTGATTAATACAAAATCGTTTTTACATCTGTTTATTACATTAACGGAAAAAACCAAACTAAGTTTACATATCCATTTTATAAATGCGAATGCATGTTGGTGTGTTTGTCCTTCTTTAATATCGCACCTACTTTTTATCCTTATATTTAAACGAGTTCCTACGGGAGAGCCAAACGACATTTATACCCAGATGATCCACGAGTAGGTAATGTCTAATATGTTATAAAGATTTTTAAAGTTTAACTTAACACAGTTTTAGGAAAAAACTCTCCGCATATAAATTGTATGTAAGTACATTTCATCATTTTAATAGTGAAGCTACTTATTGCATAGAATTGTGTAGTTATTTTTATTTTTTTAGAAGTTCTTGCCCATAGAAGTTTTCACTTCAAAAAAAATATTTCTTAGTAATTGTAAAAAGTCGTCTTTCTTAATTTAAGCAAGGAAAAAGTGATTTAAATTAAAGTAGGTATATCATTTCTCATAACAAGTTCTCTTGATTGTGAGTAAGACTTCCCTCTGACTACATTCCGTCTTTTAAAAAGTTTTGCCAGTCTTCAGGCAAAAGGCAAAGATAGTATTTTTTAGAGGAACTGTTCTTTTGTTGATACTAATTATAACAAAAAACGACGGGTTGCACTCCGGGAGTGCCGGCAGAAGTAAAAAACTTGAATATTAATGTTGTGCATTTTTGATATATGGTTAGGTTTTGCACGAATTGCTTTATCAGTATGAAAGTACTATCATTTATGAGGTTAAATACAATATTCATTTATTGCGCTATCGTACACAAACTTAACAACACGAATATTCGCGCAAGCGCCCTGCGCCATCTTACGCATTTTTGTCTTACGAATCAGTTCACGTGTCTTGACGCGAGTTTTTACCCATTCCAAAAGCAGTGCGCAACGCCGCTACAGAAGTTTTCACTTCAAAGAATAGGTAACGTAAAATGCTGAAAACAAAATGCTATTGAAGTTATAGGTACTTCTTTTGGCGCGTTAGAAAAAATGATGAGGGTAAATTTTTACGATGCGCGCGCACACCGTCACGAAAAACCGACATGATGAAGTTAGCTATAGATAGATAACATTGTAGTTTTTTGTGATATTTTTATTAAATATTAAATAATCTTTATTTAACTAAATAATGCATTATAATAAAACTATTAATGTATCAAATACCTTTTTTCTATGGTTAGTGTCATTTTGTCTACAAATGTAAAATAAGGCAAAAGATAAAATGTTTAAAAGATTTTTATCTTATTACGCCGAAGAAGTATAACTTCTAACGCGTGTACATAAGTATACCCACATTTTTTTGTTTGGAAGGCTTATTTCTGGTGAACGTGAATGATTTTTCTTTATTATGAGTACCTTAATTTTTACTCAAGCGAACATAGTCAAGTGATAGGGGCGAATTAATTTATTTTATGAAATACTTTAATGAAATGCAGTCTAAATAATATTTATATCGTTTAGTTAGGTGTATGCTGTCTCTGCCAATGAAGAAAAGAGGTGAAACATTATAGACATGCTTCATTAGTCCGGGAATGTTCCCCGTGTTGGTCCGGGCTCCTTTGTAGAATAGACCATCTGCCTTCCTTGCCAGGCAACTCGTAAAAGGCGAGCATAGGCTCACCGTCACTAACACCGTGACATCTGACTAGGTGGTAGAGTTTAGCATCGACTCGCCCGGATTGGTACCACCGCCTTACCTATTCCTGCCGCCATAACGTCATGACGTGTTCCGGTTTGGAGGGTAAGGTAGCCGGTCAACTTACTTTTGCTCGAGGCCTAACATCCCAGCGTCAGGTTGGAAACGCACCATTACCACCTTTGGTGTCTCTAGGCGGCGTGAATTTCTTAACATCAGGAAATCCGTCTGCTTGTTTGCCTTCCAATATCATAAAAAAAAATGTGGGTATGTCAACTTGTGGCGTATTGAATCGACATTTGTTTCTTTCTTTAGGTTTTGACATTCGTGTTAGCATTTTGCCATTAGTCAAGTAGAAATTTTTATCAAATTTACCAAAATCGGGAATCAATTATAATTAGTCATAATTCGTCAATAAGTCATGTAGGGACTTGAGTAAAGCGGTGGCCTCATTACTCAACTCATTATAGTGAGATTTGGCGGCAACGAGGAAATTCACGGTACGCTAATTTCTTCATGATTATTTCATTTGTGCAATTTCACTTAACAAAATTGTACAAAATGCCACCAAAATTGACTAATTTCACTCAATATCAAAACGAAATTCAATAATTATGAAAAAATTACGACCATCTTCATTCACGGTTGCGCCAAAAAATCAGTTAAACTAAACTAAACTCTTGATTTAAGTAAAAAATAAATGACAGTTTGAGTAAAGAATGACTTGACTCTAATACGATTGACGATATATAACTTATCCCTATAAGTATAAAACAAAATCACTTCCTCTGTTCTAATGTCCCTTTGTATACTTAAATCTTTAAAACTATACAACGGATTTTGATGCGGTTTTAATAGATAAAGTGATTAAAGAGGAAGTTTCATATGTATGTATATTTCATAACCGTGTGAAGCCGGGGCGGGCCGCTAGTTTTGAATAATTTGAAGCAGATTATTCTAAATTATGTAACTTCATGCAAACTTTAACTTGACTAATGGCAGATGCTAACATCCATGTCAAAAACTAAAAAAAATAGAAATAAATTGAGGATAAGTATTAAAAAACCAAAAGCTAAATCACTGCACAGGGTACGGTAGATATATCTCTCTGGAAATATCATGTACAAAATGTTTTGACAGCAACTAAAGTGTTTTGTCTCTTACTATAACTTTCGTGGAAAAAAGACAGCGATAACTTCTAGTTAGTTTTTGTTAGTGCGCAACAAAATTACCACCAATACGAACTTTTTTCCACCTTGTATAAAAATAAAAACAACACAATAATGTAGGTATTTTATGTAAGAATCGTGTGCAGAAATTAATGAAATAAATAGTTATTATATTTAAAAATACTGTTTATTTTCCTTCTCAGACTTTTAAGTATTCTTTATTTCTTGTAAAAAAAGTTTGCATCAAGATAAAGTATTAAAGAGAACAAGTCAAATATTTGCCTCCATAATGTCGATATCACGAGACTCTATAATAAAACGCGTAAGATATTGACATTCCTAATGAAAAATACAAATTAATTAAGACAAAATGGCATATTTATGCATTTATGCACACATTTAGAATCATATTTCCTCCTAAGGCGTGAAACGTCAAGTTGATGTTTTTTTTATTATCGTATTAGCTCTAAGCACTCATGTTAAACAGCCTTAAAGGTCGATAGATGAATTCTTGAGATAAAGATTACTTCATTGTATTTGTTTTAATGAATTTTAACTAGTGTTAATGTATTGGATTGTATTCACGACGAATACATTCTCACGTCTTGTGTCATATTCTGTATTCATAATTAGGTATATCTTGGTAACACATTAGGTCATTACTTGTTAGTATAAGTTCTAAAGGTAGAACTAGCATATACCCCGTGTTGGTCTGGGCTCCTTTGCAGAATAGACCATCTGCCTTCCTGCCAAGCAGCTCGTAAAAAGCGAGCATAGGCTTACCGTCACCGTGACATCTATCTAGGTGGTAGAGTTTCGCAGCGACTCCTTGCGAATTCTTGACGTTGCCTTCTAATATCATAAAAAACGTATATTGAGTACTAAACAATTTATCTTTGTCTGTTTTCACCAATAACGTGTTCAGTGTATAAAATACTAACAGTTTCACGCAGCTTCGCCTGCGTAACTTTACTTATACTGCATCGATTTGATGTAACATAGCCTCAGGGATAATGTAGCATTCTAAAGGTGAAAGAATTTTTGAAATCGGTCCAGTAGTACCGGAGCTTATTCATTCCAAACTAACAAACAAACAAAAAATCAAACTTTTCCTCTTTATAATATTAGAAAAGTTATCTATGCAAGAGTTTTTATGTCCCAGCCTCTGCTTAATAATAACACATGTTTAGTAAATTTATAGAAGGATTATTTCTTATCGGAAAAATTATTTATTGACGCCTTCTGCCTTAAAAACCTATCCATTTCCAATTAATACAACGTAAAATACACCTACATTTCAAAACTAATTTAAATAACAATAATCTTATTTAAATTTGACAGCTGAGTAACCTTTTTATGACTTTAATCAAACATTTCGATTTAACTGTTAGTTATTATTTAAGTTAAATAAATAAGCTCCTTTTAGGTTAATATGAACGGCGCGGCGCTGAGAATGAAATTACTTTAACAAATAATGTTTATTTTATGCCTCAATACAAAAGTAAATAAGCATAGGTGTCTATTCTAGAACGACAATTAATAGTTTTTTCACACTTCTCCTTTGTAGTAGGTACGAAGAGGCTATTTTGGGGTTTGCAGTCAAAACTTAGAAAAAGGAGGAGTTTACATGTTTGACTCCTTTATTTATTTATGTATGTTAACCGATATCTCCATTACTTCTGAACCAATTTAAAAAAATCTTTTATCATTTAAAAGAGAGTACTTCGTACGTGGTACCATTGCAAGCAAGTGTGGATTTAATCATTGAATCCCTGGAAAATCAGGAAAAATAATCAATTTATTCGTAATTTAAAAAAATCTTTTATCATTTATAAGAGAGTACTTCGTACGTGGTACCATTGCAAGCAAGTGTGGATTTAATCATTGAATCCCTGGAAAATCAGGAAAAATAATCAATTTATTCGTATCTAGGTAATTTATTTATCATTATTTATTTAAGTCGTTTTTTGCAATTTCACGGCGCTTGAATTTTATCTTTTACTCGCGGCCCGCCCCGGTTTCACAACGGGTATAAAATATACACATAAACCTTCCTTTTCAAACACTTTATCTATTAAAAAAAACCGCATCAAAATCCGTTGCGAAGTTTTAAAGATTTAAGCATACAAAGGGACATAGGGACAGAGAAAGCGATTTTGTTTTATACTATGTAGTGATAGAAAAATGGATCCCCATCTCCCTGGCTTATCGCATCACTCATGAATAGAAGGACCAATTTCGCTAATTCCTTTTTTTGTTTCGGTTATTGTTAGAAAAATATTCTTATAAAAAAATTGAAGGACAGTACAATATTTGTTAGCTTAATGAATGTTAAGAACGTAGAATATACGCCTAAAACGCTTAGTAGGACTCTTTACGCACGGAAATGTATTATTTAGAATCTCAGAGGAAACTGTAAGCACTTTGTAAGGAACACCAAATGTGAGTGAAACTGACACTTTGCCACATTTGTTAATTAAAGATCGCTTCAATTCAACCTTCCTTTTTAGTCATATGTGGTGTATATAAGGAGGAATAGTCCTGCACCAACTCAATGTGATTGGTTTTACAAACCATATAATATATGCTTGCCGCCAACTTGGCTGATTTTGGTGTTGCTTTCGGAAAACCGTAGGTTGCAACTCATTATTGGTACGAAAACGTTTGGTGTTTATACGCGATGTATTTTGCAATTAGGGAACCTATCGAAGGTTTGACTCCTAACCAAAAAAGTGGTACTTCTGTAAAATAATAAAAAATCTGTAAAAACATATTTCTAAAGCAGGCAACTTCATGTTGTAACTTCTGTATAACAGATCTTAAAATTTCATGTTCCGCTGCAATTTCATATTGTAACATTTGTGTGACGGATTTTAAAATTTCTCTCTCATCATTATTTCTTAACGTGTCTAAAGAAGTATAACTTCAAAAAAAAAAAAAGAAAAACACAAGTATAAAGAAACGATGTTTAACTTTGTAAACGAAACTAAGAAATACATCAAGTAAAGGTAATTTTAAAATACTTTTTTTGAACGAAGTTCCTATATAGTAAGAAGCGTAAGATAAAGTCCGTGGAATAAAACCGTTAAATGTGACGTGCGCAGGCGCGACAGTTGCTGCGCGACCGAAACACAAGGGAGTAGTGTATAATACCTTTTTCTTCCTCACTCCACCCCGCCAATATACTCATGAATTGTGTCGATTCTACATTAGCCGAAGCAACTTCGTTCCTAACTGGTGTCCCACGACACCAAATTATATTTATCCTATAATATTACTTATTTCTTGGTTTGTTTAAACATTTATTAAAAATGAAAACAAGATAAACTCCTATTGCAAGTTTTATTCTCACTTACTCCATGTCGAACAGAAACTAACTGTCACGCTTTCTTTATTGAGGAAAATCTGAAAAAATGAATTAGCACAAAAATAGAAACTTAATTAAAAAACCCATTAACCAATACTTTTTGTATTTTAATAACTAATAAATCTTCTTAATCACATTAATATAGATTTGCTGAATAACAGATATAATTGAGTTGAAATTCAAGTTTAGAGGGTATTTGTCATTTTTTATTATAGTATAAATTTAACGATAATGTTTTTTTTTTTGGTTTCAATTACTAATACAGTTTTAATGTATATATTTTTGTCACAGCAAATGGAATTTCTTATGTTTAAATTACATGAGTATTTATTTAAAATTAATCAGATGTAGTTAGTACTGATAAGCTAGCAATTATTAATAGACTTAGTATCATCGGCTAGTCGTGGGTGCCCTGGTTGTGCCTCTGTCTACCCCTTCGGGATATGGGCGTGAAGATACTTTAATAATTAGAAGCAGTTAATAGCTAGTAATTACTAGTTTGTCAGTGCATCCACATATTACTAAGTGTTGCCTAAGGTTCTACCCACCGGTATCGTAACGGATCAGGGTTGCCAATTTCGAATTTGAAAAAGCCAGATTACAAAATTACGTAGAAATAGTAAAAACACATAAGAAAAGTTTGCAGATATAGTATTTTTTCAATAATTGTAATATTTATAATAAAAATAAACTTTTTACTGTACAATTAAACCATAAAAGTGTTTCATATTACGTTAACAAAAAAATCACTACATAGTATAAAATAAAGTCGCTTCCTCTGTCCCAATGTCCCTTTGTATGCTTAAACCTTTACAGCCACGCAACAGATTTTGATGCGGTTTTTATAAACAGATAAAGTTGTTGATAGGAAGGTTTTTATGTATATTTTATACCTGTGCGAAGCCGGGGCGGGCTGTCCGTATTTTATAAAATACATTTTTAATGGCTCTATCTTTATGTATTTGATACAGAATCTTTCAACATAATTTTCATAAATTTTGCAAGAACCCTGTGCTTTTACACAGTGATCGAGCTTTTGGCTTTTTAATATCCTCAATTTTGTAGATTTTGACATGGATGTTAGCATCTGCCATTAGTCAAGTTAAAGTTTGCATGAAGTTACATGATTTAAAATGATCTGGTTCAAATTATTCAAAACTAGCGGTCCGCCCCGGCTTCGCATGGTTATGAAATTTACATACATATGAAACTTCCTCTTCAATCACTTTATCTATTAAAAAACCGCATCAAAATCTGTTGCGTAGTTTTAAAGATTTAAGCATACAAAGGGACATTGGGACAGAGGAAGAGATTTTGTTTTATACTTATATGTACTGATAAGTTGTATATCGTCGATCGTCTTAGAGTCAAGTCACTCTTTACTTAAACTGTCATTTATTTTTGCTTTAAATTAAGAGTTTAGTGAAAACCGATTTTTTCACCAACTGTGAATGAAGATGGTCGTAATTTTTTCATAATTATTGAAATTCGTGTTGATATTGAGTGAAATTAGTTTTCACTCAATAAAAGCATTTTCAAAAATGCATTTTCTCCCAGTTTACCCTGGGTAATGGTGTCAAAAACACACATGGGGTAATGCACACAAATTTGACAATAGAAGAAACACATTTTACAATAACACTAAAATGATTACAATTAATAAAAAAACAGTTAAGATTCTAAATTTACAAACTACAAATATGACTTACTGACAACTTAAGACAGATGACTAATTATAATTGATTAAAATTGATATAAAATTTGATGCAAATTTGTACTTGATGGCAAAATACTAACGCGAAGGCCAAAACCTAAAGAAAGAAGAAAAACTGTCGCCGTTGTCGTTCTTAAGCACTTCCGCAGGAACCCGTCGTGATATACGAAGAAGAAGAATTCCATGTCTTTCTCTCAGTCATAGAATACCGCCTTTGAACATAATAAAATATATTTGCGTCTTCCTCCGCGTTTTCGCAGGAACCCGTTGGGGGATCAGGATTAAAAGTAGTCTTTATGTTAATACAGGTCACAATCTATCTGTCCTTCAAATTTCAGACAAATCCGCTGAGCCATTCGAGCTTGAAAGAGTAACAAACATACACACATCCTAATAAACTTTCGCATTTATATAATATTAGTTTTATTTGTTTAGTGCTGTTTAAAATAGCGTGCCTTTGTTTTTGCCCAAGATCTAACCTTATTCTGTGCTTCTCTTATTTAGAATCAGTATATGCACTTTGCATATACATGCATATACACTTTCGCATTTATAGTATATTTTTTTAGGATATTGGAAGGTAAACAAGCAGACGGATTTCCTGGTGGTAAGAAATTCACGCCGCCTAGAGACACCGAAGGTGGTAATGGTGCGTTACCAATCCGAGGCTGGGATGTTAGGCCTCGAGCAAACATAAGTTTACCGGCTACCTTACCCTCCGAACTGGAACACGTCATGACGTTATAGCGGCAGGAATGGGTAAGGCGGTGGTACCAATCTGGGCGAGTCGGTGCGAAACTCAACCACCTAGTCAGATGTCACGGTGTTAGTGACGATAAGCCTATGCTCACATTTTACGAGTTGCCTGGCAGCTAAGGCAGTTGGTCTTATTTGCAAAGGAGCCAGGACCAACACGAGGTACCTATAAAATTATTGACATCATAACTTCAGACTAAGCTGTGAGAAACTGTTAGTCTATCAATGTTTTCTCACAAAATATGTTATTTTGCAATTACTAGCGCGATCACTTCAATCAAAATCCGCCATCTTATAAATCAAACACCTGAAAATTGCAAACTCGTGAATGAAATAAAACGAATCAATTATCAATTACCTGAGCCTTATTACCTGAGATATAAAGGTGAAATTCTTCAACAAAATGCGCAATTGGAGTTTAAGGATCGCTTACGTTGACTTGCGTTTAATATAACCTTATTTCAAGACGATAAGGTTTAAATTAGTTTAAACCGACACAGTGTACATGCTTGGCCTGGGAGGCGCGTGCGCAATGTGTGTGGTCCGAATGAAACTGACATGAAGTTTGCTCTACTTTATAACGTCTATAATATTAAAAATCTTGGAGTTTTGGCGCCATCGCGAAAGAAGGTAGTCGTATTTTTTTCGTAATTATTGAATTATGAGTAAAATTAGTTAATTTAGGTGGGAATTAGTTTAATTTTGTGATAAATTGCACAAGAGAAATAATTATATAGAAATTAGTGTTTCGTGTATTTCCTCGCTGCTGCCAAATCTCACTAGATGAGCTTGAGCAATGAAACCACCGCTTTACTCAAGTGCCTGACATAACATTGTAAATAGTGACTAATGACTGAAATAAAGACTGAATTCCCGTACCTGAAATTGGCTAAATAAATCGTGAAAAACGATTGAAAGCCACGATTATAAAAGAAGAAAAATATTATTCTTTTGGTTTAAAAAATAATTGCACTTTGAATCAGTTAGAAATCATAGTTTTTTAAGTACACAAAAGTTAGATTTATGTAATAACTTGAAAACTGATTATTTTATGACAACATACATAATTTTAATGGAACAAAGCTTGAGTAAGGTCTTATGTAGAGAGTAAAGAAGGTATAAATATTAACTTGTGTGAGGCTTAAATGCTCTTAAATAATTATTATTTCTTTTAAAAAAAGGAGCTACAGAGTAGAGAAAATATCACACCGTGCAACAAAACCGGTCTTGATTTTTAACCGCAACCTGGTTGTCAACATCAATGGTTAACTAGTTAGAAACGTAAACAAAACCCCGTGTTAACCACTGACACATAAAACCTTGTTGCGAAGTAACATGAACAGGAAAATTGGACATTGTTCTTAAATTTTTGATTGAATAAATTAGCAATCAGTAAGTTAATGCATTTGTAATTGATGCTCTAATTTTTGATCTACCGCGGAAAGTTAGCAACTACAATTATATATAATATTAAATTTTTTGTGTGGTGACACCATAACTACATATATTTTGGTGTCTTATAAAAACTACATTTAAAAATAAAAACGAGTACCTTTACAAAATGAAATACTTAAATGCATTCCATGTTTTTTATGTTTTGTTCTAGAAAGTACATCATTTATGATGTTTTCGTAAGCGTTAGCATGAACCGACTTATAGATTAAAGATGTTCTCAATTTCAAATTCAATGTTTGGTACGTGATTACTTGGAAAGTAGTCAATCAATTTTGATGATTATATTAAGAAAAATAGACCATGATTTCCAGGTAGTCCCATATTAATTTCTTCACCATACTACTAGTGGTTTTTGAAGTCGCGGGTCGATCAGATGAGTGAGGAATACTAATGAAACTTAATAATACCCTAAGTGTAACTTAAAAACTACAAATAGAATGTAAATAAAATTTCATTTCGGAACCATTTGCTGTGTCTCGAAAAAAATACTACCAAATCAAGACGTGGTACCCAAGTAGTTGGAATCGACTTTTGCAGTTTTACTCAACTTAGTTATTCTTTAGTATAGAATCTTACGAGCTCTAAGATAGTGTAAGGTACTACAGACACTCTAAACTTTGTTAGTTATGCAGTAACCATACTAATAGGAATAACTAGTAGTAGTTAATAAATAAATACGGGTTACACCAAAACTGTTATGTAAAGTTATCTCTAGCAAATCATCTGAGTAATAAAACTGAGTTTGCGTATTTTTGTATGAATGTTTCATAGTGAAAAGAGGGATTTAAGGGGATGAGAACGTTACATCACGGAAATAACTATTTCTCTAAATATAAGAATAGTTTGTAGTAAAGTAGACTTAGCTGCAGTTTTGTAGGTTTAAATAAAATTAAAAAAGTTTAATTAAAATTAAAGAAAAGGTGATTACCCAGATTTCGAAAAACCGAAGCAAGATTTTTTACAAAATGACATAATTTTGATGTGATAAAAAGTGATGTTTATTTAAATTTATTATTTCAGTTAATACAATAGGTAACATATTTAACCTTACTCGAAAAATATGTTGTGCTGTATAAATCGCCTAGTAATGTGCAATATATATTATGATACATTTTCGTATATTAAATAAATAAAAAACATCTCACAGTTTAGTGGTTTTGAAGCTATGCGATCGCCAACATTCTGACATGAGATTTTTATATGTACGACATTAAGTAGAGATTATCTTCTATTCACTTTCCTGGCGCATCCAATGTCTTCCAAAATATATATCTTAGGAACCGGGCGTCCGTATGAGGTAGAGCATATCTCACTTCGTGCAACGTAACCCGTTTCGACTTTTAACCGCAACCGCGGTTGTCCAGTCAACATGAGCGGTTAACTTGTTAGGATTATAAACAATACCCCGTGTTAACCACTGACACACAAAACCTTTATCTGCGAGGTTACTTCACTTACCACACAATAAGGATTAGATCCTTTTTAAAATTCGACATGTAATTTTGTGACTTGCCCGAATTTGTAGGTACCACCGAATAATACCTGTGTTCTTGTCGTTATAACGTCAAAGTACCCTTCTGTCGTATTATGCAGGCCGAGGTAGTAAGTATAGGGCCGAACTAATTTACACAAGACTATTTACTGGCATTGATATATTATTGACAGGCAATGGCGAAGTTATTTTTTACCATGAAGGAAATCATCTTCTCTGTAGTCTAGGCGGTTCAGTTGTTGGACTTGACTGCATGAGGTCCCGGATTCGAATCCTGGATCGGGCAACAAAAAGAAAATTGGGTTTTTCTAATTTTTAAAAAAAAATGTTGTTCGGGATAGGATATGTGCCCGGTTGGCGATAGGCTTGCCACCTATCACATTGTGGGACTTAGTATCTTCGGCTAGTCGTGGGTGCCCTGGTTTGTGCCTCTGCCTACCTCTTCGGGGATATGGGCGTGAAGATACTTACTTTTCTTACTTATCAAGGAAATCCATATGTTTTTTACCCCATGTTGTAATCTTTAAAAAATAACATAAATAGGATTCAAATTCTGTAACAACTAGGATTAAGTTAGTATATACTTATTCTTCCTGTCAGGCATCTCGTAAAAGGCGAGCATAGGCTTCACTAGCAGCGTGACATCTGACTAGGTGGTAGAGCAACGCTGCGACTCGCCCAGATTGGTACTATCGCCTTACCTATTCCTGCCGCCTTACCTATTCCTGCCGCCATAATGTCAGTGATTGCCGTTGACGTGTTCCAGTTAGGTGGATAAGGTAGCCGGTAAACTTATTTAGCTCGAGGCCTAACATCCCGGCCTCAGAATGGCAACGCACTATTATCACCTGTTGTATCTTTAGGTGGCTTGAATTTCTTATAATAAGGAATTCCGTCTACTTCCAATATCATAAACAAATATTCATGAAATCTTTCATTTTCTGATGAAAGCTTCACATTTTAGATAGTTGTAAGCTCTACACTTAAAATAACTTGCAGTACTATCAATTTTCAATATATTTGTAAATGATATAAATGCGATAAAATGGAAGGTTTTTCAACACATTTATTGTTGTTTTTAAGATGATAATATGTTTGTAACCCGATGCTAGTAAACCCCTTGTCTCGTAAATTGAACCTGCCATTTAAAACATCTCACGAAGAAGTAAAAAGATGTTATTGTGTCAAGAATAAGCAAGGCGATGATATCAATGAGAACAAGTGTCTCAAAATTTTTGTCTTAGTCATGATGCCTAAGTTTCAAAACAACTCGACGAAACCTTGTCCATAGTAGTAGTAAGCGGTAGTAGTAAATAATGTTGTTCGTTAAGGCTATCTTAGACTGCAAATATAACACGAAATTAAAGAGCTTTATTAACACTAATAAAGTTTGTTTTATTTCAGATGGCGTAAAATAGATCAATATGGCGGCCGTATCCTCTGCACATATGAGAAATGAAATGAATATTCGTGAGAGTGATGATGAACCCGAACCATATTCACCTAACACCCGAGATACAACCAGCCCTGATTACCCCGATGATGAAAAAGACGATAAACCTATACATTCATCTTCTTTTTCCATTCATAACGTTTTGAAGAAGGAAAGAGAGAGCAATAGTCCAGAAAATGTCTTCTCAACAGATAAGTTACTACAAAACACTCCCAATTTCGAGGATGCATCCCGAAATTCAGAAAGTGTTAGCCCGAGATTAGAAGACGACAGTATTGATAAAGCAGATATAAGTGTCGATGATAATTCTTGTTGTAGTGATGATACAGTATTATCTGTTGGTAATGAAGCTCCGGTATCACATTATCAAAACGAAAAGCTCGAAACAAGTCCAAACTTAACCTCCTTTAAGCACATACAAACACATTTGAATGCAATATCACAATTGAGTCAAAATTTGAATATGAATCAACCGCTCCTCCTTCGACCGAACCCGATCACACCCAACCCATTAATGTTTCTAAACCAACCATTATTATTTCAAAACCCATTGATCAATCAAGTGGATCTTAAATCTGGCATTTCAAGAATGTCTCTCCCACAAAACCATATAAATCAAGGATTAAATTTTGCTGTAAGAAAAAATCATGAAATAGCAGGTGATGAAAACCGAAACTACACTCCTAAGTCACCAGATAATGAGTCTGAGAGGGACTTTATAAATCAGAGTTGTTTAAAATTTAGCATTGATAATATTTTAAAAGCAGATTTTGGTAGACGAATAACAGATCCTCTTATGAAGAGGAAAACGTTAAGGGCAAGGCAGTTTGAGGCAAAGTCGTCACCAGTTAAGGAGGTTGTGCCAGTACCAAGTAAGGATGTGGAAGCGAGAGTGCCAGAGTTAAAACCAAGTGATAAATGTGCTATAGACTTATCTAAAGGAGACGATAGTAGTAGTAATCAATCAACCACGACAAGTAAGTAATTTTTTTTTTCATATTAACGGAGGCAAACAATCGAAAGAAGTAGGAATAGACGTCACCCAAAAAATTGGTTTCCATTCTTGTTGTTTACACATAAAATACAAGAGCTAGCTACTCTTTTTCTTATAGAATAATTATTTTAATGTACACATTGCAGCTCGTAAAAGGCGAAATTAGACTTACCAACACTAGCGCCGTGATATCTGACTAGGTGGTAGGGTTTCGTAGCGACTCACCCGGATAGTACCACCGCGTTATCTATTCTTGCCGCCATAATGTCTGTGCTTACCGTTGACATGTTCCGGTTCGGAGGGTAAGGTAGCCGGTAAACTTACTTTTGCTCGAGGTCTAATATCCCGGCCTCAGGATGCCAACGCACAATTGCCTTTGACACCAAAGGTGGCAATGGTGAAGCACTCTAGGCGGAAAGAATTTCTTACCATCAGAAAATCCGTCTGCTTGTTTGCCTTCCAATACCATAAAAATAAAATAGAATAAAATAAAAAACATGTAATATTTTATCAAAACATTCACGTTAAGAAATTATTGAACAATGGGTGATAAATTTTCTTCTCGTCAGCTTGTTCATATGACACAAGCCATTCCATTAAATTTAATGCGCATCCTAGTTCTCCTAAAAGTCAGGCCTTTGCGGGTGATGAACATTTCTTGCATTAGTAAACGCACACCCATAAAAAGACCCCGTTTCAACCAACGAACACACATAACATGAGCGTGGAATTTGCTTACTTTGGGGTTAGATTTAATTTGTGTAACTAGTCAAGGAATATTTATTTATTTATTTACTATAGAGTGTCTTTTGCCAGGTACAACAAGCGGCGACGGTCCTATGGTGTGGCCGGCGTGGGTGTACTGCACCAGGTACAGTGATCGACCTAGTTCCGGTAAGTTGGCTTTCGATTTATTTTATTCTACAGTTAAGACGCCGGCGACGGCAAACTAAAAATTTGTCAGTAATTGTGATTAAAAGCAGATTGAAACAATTTATTCACAACACTTGTACCTACTTTCCACATCATATTTTTTTTTTATTTTTATAGTTTAGCCAACCGTTTCGCTATTCAAATATCACCAGGGCTACATAACAACTGCAATCAGAACAGAAGTGAAGTTGTAACTTCAGACTTCAGTTGTTATATAGCCCTGATGATGCTTGAATAGCGAAACCAGTTAGCTAAACTATAAAAATAAAAATATGTTGTGGAAAGTACAAGTGTTGTAAATAAATTGTTTCAAAAATGGAATTCTACCAAGCACCGACGATAAGAAGTATAGAAATTAGAAAGCAGATGTTTATTTTCTAAGTACCTACATAGACAGCCAAGTGTGAGGGTTAAGAACATAATTGTATTGATATCTACGCCGGATTAAAAAAAGTGATATACGTTCCATAATTAAAAGCAGAAATGTTAAATATGGTAAATAACGGTGGTTATTTCATTACGAAGATAAAGATAACTTAAAAAATCTATGATATTAATAAAAAAGGACAAAACACGGTTAGTGTTGCCAGATTATTTTGAACATGACATTTCTACAGACTTTTAAAAGTTGGAAAAAAGTCACAAGTTGACATGCCCAGACTAGAATCAGAATCGGAAAAAACTTTATTCATATGAACCATACACGTGGTACTTGTGCGTGTCGACATTTTTTTAAACTACCACCGGATCGGAATCGCGGCCATCTGTCTGTTTTCGTTTTGTATATTGAAAAGATGGCATACAACTAAAATAAGTTTAGTTGGTGCTCAGCAGAGTTATCTTAAACTAATATAATATTATAGTATGAATTAGCCTAACCACAAAGTCATCAAATTTGAGAAAAACTTTTTATCTTAATTTAAATTGTATTATAAATTTGTTTAAAAAATAGATGCACATATAGAAATTACGCACAACGTTATATTTAACGGAAATTGAGATTTGTACAGAGAAGAAAATCTAGTTTTCTCTTTTGTTAGATGCTGTCAGTATTTTTATGGTAATACATTCTTTGTTCAAACAAATGATGTTTGAACAAATGTTACCGTGTGAAATCTGTAGTAATATTATAGAGGAAAAATTTGATTTTTTGTTTGTTTGTTTGAAATGACCTCTTCATTTTTTTCCTCCGGAACTACTGGATTGATTTCAAAAATTCTTTTACCTTTAGAATGATACATTATCTCTGAGTTACATGGGCTATGTTTCATCAAAATCAGTGCAGTAGAAGTCAAGTTACGCAGATGGTAGTGCGTGAAACTGCTAGTTTTTAAATAAATAAACACCCAGACTCCAGATCCATGTTCTTACACAAATATTTGGTTCTATCGGGAATCGAACCGAAATCTCGCACTCGATCGGTGACTATAGGACGCTTACTCCTCGGCAAATAAGACGGTCAATTAGGCCGATAAAACACTTGTAACATTAATTTGATAAAAACTTAATTTATTACTATGTTGACCCAAATAACAACATAATTTGACCGAAATATGTTTTAATTACGAATGGTTTAACTAATCCAGTATACAATAAAAAGTAACCTTATTCATTAGCGTTCACTTCACTTACTTTATCTTCACGCCAAATCCCTAACGTAGGCAGAGAGTATCGAGTGCCAGAACTTACGATCCTGACAAACCTGTCTAGCTTCCTTCACATTCATCACCCTTTTCATACAAACACGTCGGTTTCGGGGACTCTTGATACCACCCTCGGATAATATCCGATTAACCTGATCATGGAATGTCAGCCTTGGTCGCCCCGGGTACCCACATCCATCCACATTCGCATTGTATATCTGCTTTGTCAATCTTTCATCTGTCATTCTTTTTTTCTTAAAAATGAGAAAGTGAGATTGAAAGAAAGCTTCTTTCAATCTCACTCTTACTTTACATAAAACATAACACACATTAAAATGGGTTTAGCTTCGGACTAATATTCAATTTATGATAAATTTGATCATTTTTCTATAAAAAAAGAAAATGGTTTAAATTTTTATTCCATATAAATTGGCATAATAAATTGTTTTTTTATTGTCTCGATAAAAAATTGACGAATAAAGTCCAGGAGTACTACTTTTTTGTTTAAGAATTAAAATTAAATTTGCACATAATCAGTTGTGCCAGCTAAAGGCTTACTGAAAAATATCCTAAGTTACTCCCTAATACATCAGCTAGATACCAGTAAAAGTAGTGTCAACTTCGGTACATCCGTTTCCAAAATTAGCCGCAACAAATAGACAGACAGAAAGAACGATAAAATGTAAAAAACATGTTATTTTGGTTTATATACAGTATATATACAGTAGCATGTAGTAAAAAGCGGTTATTTTAATGTCGGTAACATACACACTAATTTATTTATAATACTAATTAGCTGTTCCGACGAACTTCGTTCCGCCTGTTTCCGCCTGTTCAGTTCGTATGGGAAAAATTAAAATGACGTTGTTTTTCCTAGTTTTCTCGCTGCCAAACAGGATAAAATTAACCTTTTGTCCTTTTCCCGGTCCTAAATTAGCTCCCTACCAATTTTCAGCCAAATCGGTTTAGCCGTTTGCGTTCTTGAGTTATAAATAGTGTAACTAGCGTGACTTAATTTTTTATTATATCAACTGTTACCCTGATAAATTGAGATGTAAGCTATCATATATTTTAAGTGAGGTCAAACTGCACGTTGTGCAAATCTGATTGAGATCGGTTAAGTAGTTTAGGGGTTCATTACGGACAAACAACGTGACACGTAAGTTATACATACTTATTAAAAAGATAGATTTGTATAGATTAATCAATCTTTACTCTATGAGATGAAAATGTTTAAAAAATTGTGTCCTGAAACTTATTAGAGGAAAATCCCTTTGCTCTTAAAATCTCAGCGTTACACTTCCGAAAAAATAAACAAACCAGAACAAAAATAAAGCTCAAAAATAAACTTTAACTTGTTGGAATAAATATCAAAATCTCTAGCCCTACCAAAAGGGGATGATAATAGGCGTGTAATACCAAGTAGGGATAATAATTTGTTAACCGCCGCTAAGGGATGTTTTGCGAGATAAGGGAGGTGTCGCCCTTGCTAAGGGTTATGGTTTTATGATCTATGGGGGTTTTATGACGGTATTAACTAGATTCAATTCAGTGTAGGCTAAGGGGTGATAAACTGTATGAGTTTATGGACAGCTGCTTTTCTTGTTTATATTAGTGATGGGCAAAATGATTTTGGTCTTTGGATAACGATTTTGCAAGACCAAGACTCGGATATTAGAATAGATCCTATTAATATTATAAATGCGAAAGTTTTTCTCTTTGTTTGTTACGCCTTTACGCAAAAATTGCTGTACCGATTTTCATGAAATTTGTTACACATAGAGGGTAACTTGGATTAACACATAGGATAGTTTTTATTCCGATATAATGTTGCTGTGGGACCACGCGCTCAACGCCGCGGGCAACAGCTAGTATGGAATATATGTGTATATACATCTATGCAAGTGTCCATTATTGTATTCTACTGGTCCTGTTGTCGGACTTGACTTTAGATGTCTCGGGTTCGATCCCTATGTCGAGCAACGTAAAGAAAATGTTTTTTTTTTTCAATTTATCTAATACTAAAACAACGTTTTCTCGATCTTGAATTTGACATGTGCTCAGTTGATGATAGGTTTGCCAACTATCACATTGTATCTTCTATCACTTGGTGTCTTCGGCTAGTCGTGGGTTCTCTGATTGTGCCTATAGTTTGGGGATACGGTCGTAAAGACACACACATAAAATTGAAGTGTCTGAAAATAACAGTTTTTTACTACATGCTTATACCTAAATGTACATAAGGTAGGTATTGGTGGTCGATACTTATCAAAATTACAATTTATATTGTAAATTGAATAAATAACATTTGAAGTATTAACAAATGTTTGAATTTGTAATAATATGATAGTTAAGCTTTATCAATTTTTTCTTTGACAGTAAAGGAAAGGGGCATCGTCAAGTAGCCGTGTACATATCTACATATAGTATAAAAAAAGCATCTTGACGCCCATACCCCTGAAGAGGTAGGCAGAGTCACAGCCAGGGCACCCATGACTAGCCGAATATACAAAGTCCCACAATGTGATAGGTGGCAAGCCTATCGCCAACTGGGCACGTATCCTATCCCGAGCAACATTTTTTTTATTAGAAAATTGGACAAACCCAATTTAATTTTTGTTGCTCAACCCGGGATTCGAACCCGGTACCTCATGCAGTCAAGTCCAACAACTGAACCGCTAGACCACAGAGATAACATATATGTTATACTATCTATAAAGGTAATCCGAATGAACGAATAAAATCAGAATCTGAAAATACTTCATTGACACTAATCATACAAGTGGTTCTTGTGCTTATCGACATTTTTATAAACTACCATCGGATCGGTCGTCCTTATACAATACTGTCCCATAAAAACAGTAAACAGTACCTGACAGAAAAAAAAGTCACTTATCCACAAAGAGGCAGACAGAAGTACCGTGCCACTGACGATTAGCTGAAGGAATTTAGTTTGACATTGAAATAGGTGGCAAACTTAAATAACCCGGCACCTATCGAATATAACGAAGTTTTTATTAGACAATTGAACTCAATTCCCAAGTCGGGCAACTGCCCGACTTGGGAATCAAACCTGAAACCTCATATTGCCTCATATGACCTTGATGTGCCCCCAACGAACCACTATACCACAGAGGCTAACAATATTTGTAGATTTAATAACAAGATAGGTATTTAGTGTGAGTTAGAAAATATTTTTCAAAGACCGCACTCATGAGCGCTTGCACTCACACACACATACAAACCATAAGGCATTACTAATTTAAGTAATTTAGTACTCTGCTATATATACTATATTAGGTAAAGGTCTTACCTATGTATACATTAAGTGTAGATTCCTCAGTCAAACTATCTTGTATTCTATGACATGTTTTTCTCAAATAATCTCTTGTTATTCATAGGTACTGAGATAAAATAGCTTTGACTTAATACAATAAGAGATGAAGGGTCTGGCCCTTCAACAGTTGATAAACATACAGATCCCTAAAAGTTAATTCAATTAAAAATCATTATCGGTGAGAGTTACCCTCACTTCATAAATATTAACACATCCGTAGTAGGGGTTTCTTAAAAATTGCTTGGTAGTGATGTACTGGTATCGATTCTTTTTATTTTACTTTTCTTGATTTGAACTCTTTTGTGGTTTAGCCATCTGGCGTCGAAATTGACTGATGGTCCCTGGTTCAATCCCGGGTCGGACAACAAAAAAAAGAGTTTTTTGAAATTGTTTATAAAAATAACGTAGCCTCGGTCAGTTGAGAACAGTGCCCTGGTTCTGCTTCTGCCGACTTCTACGGGGACATGCATTTTAATGGTGCACTTTATGCAAAAATATTATGATACTTATATTAATACTTTGTGGTTTTGTCATTTTATGTAGTCTAAAATGATTTTTTTACCCAAATCCCCCTATATTCAGAATAGGGTATTAAAATGTTGAATTCTACTTAACAATTTTATTATTTGCAAAACTTTTTCTTTATGGTATTGGAAGGCAAACAAGCAGACGGATTTTCTGATGGTAAGAAATTCACGCCGCCTAGAGACATCAAAGTTGGTAATAGTGCGTTGCCAACCTGAGGCCGGGATGCTAGGCCTCAAGCAAAAGTTGGTTTGCCTGCTACCTTATCTTCCAAAACGGAACACGTCAACGGCAAGCACTGCCACTATAGCTGCAGGAATAGGTAAGGCGGTTCCGAGCGGCGAGTCGCTGCGAAACTCTACCACCTAGTTAGACGTCACGGTGTTAGTGACGTTAAGCCTATACTCGCCTTTAACGAGATGACTAGCAGGAAGGCAGATAGTCTACTCTGCAAAGAAGCCCGAACCAACACGGGCATATTGTTTATTAAATTGTACAATTATTAATGTCAAATAATTGGGCCTAATGTGGCATACTTTAACGTAGGCATAATTTATTTTTGTCCATTCTGGTTTTAAGAACAAAACAAGCGCCTCATTAAGGCGATGTTTTGTATATTATGGGGAAATTATTATGGGTTGTTCTGGTATTTCATACGCATTAGCAAGGAAGCCTATTTACATTTCTGAAGTTTTGCACCTGTTTTCTTTAATCATGCTATAAATATCACTTTCCCATATTTTATTGACTTCTTAATTATCTTTGTCATTAATAAACTATATTGTTAGATATTTACGTTGATAATATTTCCATGATAATCTTTAGAATTAATGATGCGTTTTAAAGCTTGTTTATTAAATGAGAATGGGTTTATCACCTGCCTTTTGAAACGGTCTGATTTTGTAATCAAAATAAAATATCGTTCCATTTTTATTTTTTAACCGACTTATAAAAATTAGTAGGTTTATACTTTATTATTACTTTTCTTTAATTTCTGAACCGATTTCAATTATTTTTGTCTTTGAAAGAGCGTACTTCTGTGGTAGTCGTTTTGCCACAAAGTCTGGATATGATAATGGAATACCAAGAGAATTAAAAAAATACTCAATTTTTGTGTAATTGTAGATCGAAGTCAGTTTTTGCAGTTTTCTGGCAAATACTCGTTTTACGATGGTATTGAAGTCACATTACCGACATCAGATTAGGGTGTTCGGTTTTCGAAAGTAAACTTACTGACAACTCTACCTCGTCCTTCTCCATCGACCGGATAGCACAATAGCGATCAAAAATTTCAGAGGAGAATAATTTAATGATTTAAGGCATGTTATTACCATATCATTACTAAAAAATGTAGGTATTATGTGGCGTATGTGCGCGCTGTAAGGGATTTGTGTTTTTGACTTGGGATTTGTGTTCGTTTACTACTCCTGGTAAGAATTTCTATAAACTACCTATTAAAAAGTCAAAATTGGCAGGTTGGTTTGTAAACTTAAAAACTTAAAGACGGACTTTCGGTAGACGGAATACCGAAAATAGTCACCACTGTTTATGTATCAAATACAAAGAATTGATTGATTTTGCGTTGTCAGCTCCTAAAAGCTTTTAATCCTCCTGGAAATATTTATTCCATTAGACTTAATCCATCTAAAAACATTAGTTTAGATTAGTTGTTAGAGAAAATGTTATACCTACTGTCATGGCTTTTCTTGTAGAAAAGCATTTATAGTAAAATAATTGTAATATTTATAAACCACACTCTTCTCCTGTCTGGCTTGGAAACGGTGTAAGTTTACTGTAGATACAGTTAAATTTAATTATAGTTTTAAAATGTTTGGTAATAAACTGGTCATAAATACAAATGATTTGCTTACAAGCTAAAGCAAATGTATTTTTTTATGAATATTAAATATTTGCACTCCGTAATATGGTTGAATATGTTGATATACTTAAATATTTTATGACATCTTAGTCTGACACATATATTCCGCAAATAAATTTAATTTTTATTAAATTTCAAGAAGTAGCCTAGTCCAGCCTCCTCAGAAGTAGATTTAAGTGTTAAGATAGCAAACAAGCTTACAGCTCTCCAGTTTTTTTTTATTGACTTGTGTGTTGCCAACCTCGCGGTTTTTACAACTTTACCGGGCTTTGACCACTTCTTATAGTAAGAGACAAGAGCAAGTCCACGGCTACCCTACCCTCCGGATAGGATCACAATACTGACTTCATGGTGGCAGAAATAGGTAAGGCGGTGGATTCCTACCCGGAGTAATTGCAGCAAGGCACTCTGCCAGTGGTCTTATTGGTAACTACAAATGATATTTTCATAAAATACATAATTGTACGTTCCAGTGCGATGTGAACAAACAAACACACTTTCACATATGCGTAGAAATTCTATAATACATCATTATATTTAACTGCTGGTTTGAACCCCCCCTCCACATAATTCCAGGAAGGAAGGGTAATTGACTTGAAGCTAGTATGAATGGACTGCATACTCGACTTGCCCAACTTGGTATAATTGTGTTTACCAGGTAATAACATCTTTTTATACTTCCCGGAGCTCAGTCGAGCGTTCACGACGTTTTTGCTAGGCTTCATCACCTTTTTTTTAACAATTAGGTAGAGTAAATAAAGCAACAAAATAATAAGTACTTTGATCGTAATTTGTTCATAATTGAGAGTTAAACTTTCATGTAATAGTAGTTTGCTATACATGTATTGCATGGCGCAGTTAATTCGGACTGCAACTTTAGTTAACTTTAAAATTGTTTCCAAACAACCTTTCTTGCCCCATTATAGTCTTTTGGGGTTAATTTTTTAAAAGAGTAGCCGTGTCTTTACCTATGTAAGAGTGTCAAATCCCATTAAAAGTTCTGGCGGTTAAGCAGTGAAAACGTAAAAGACATACTTTCGCATTTGTTAAAATATTTAAAAAAGTATCACGCAAATATTCCCGAAGAGGTAGACAGAGGTACAATCAGGACACCCACGACTGGCCGAAGATTTAAGTGTCCCACAATGTTACTCGTATATGTGGGAAGCCTATCGCTAGCCGGGCACATATCCGAGCCTGGGTTAAAAGTAAGTTTACCGGCTTACTCTCTGAACCGAAACACGTCAACGACAAGCATTGGACGTTATGTTGGCAGGAATAGGTAAGGCGGTGGTGGCAATCCGGGCGAGTCGTTGCAAGACTCTACCACCTAGCAGGATGTCATGGTGCTAGTGACGGGGATAAATAAGAAATAAAACATGTAAAGGCTGTGGCTATCTCTAAACATCAGGGCAGCTGCGTGCTTGTTCGCTATCTTTTGCCATAAAAAATATCAACATAATATATTTTCCTATGTGCATAATATAAATAAAATATCGATAGTATCACGCAACATCACTATTTGCACTTAATGTGAAAACTTCAAACATGTTTTTACTTTAGCTAATGATGTGTGGTTGGAAAGTCGCTTAATCACTTAACCAATCAAATTGCTTGATAAGACTAAACATGTATAATCTAACCAGCGGTTCAGCTATTGGACTTGACTGCATGAGGTCCTGGGTTCGAATCCCGGGTTGGGCAACAAAGAGAAAATTTGGTATTTCCAATGTTCTAATAAAAAAAATGTTGCTCGGGTTTGAATTCGTGACCGGTTGGCGATAGGCCTGCCACCTATCACGTTGCGGGACTTAGTGTCTTCGGAAAGTCGTGGGTGCATTAGTTGTGCCTCTGCCTACCTCTTCTTGGATATGGGCGTGAAGATACTTTGATAAAAAGTGAATCTCTAGTTTCCTGGAACACCGCATCATTCGTGAATGAATGGGATTGTAAGGTGATATTTTTGTAAAAGAATGAAATTTGTAAATTTATTCTAATTTTTCCCGTGTTGGTCCTGGCTCCTTTGTAGAATAGACCATTTGCCTTTCTGCCAGGCATCTCGTAAAAGAAGAGCAAAGGCTTACCGTCGCTAAAACCGTTACATCTTACTAGGTGGTAGAGTTTTGCAGCGACTCGCCTTACCTATTCTTGCAGCCATTACGTCAGTGCCTTCCATTGACGTGTTCCGATTCGGAGGATAAGGTATCCGGTAAACTTGATTTTGCTCGAAGTTTAACGTCTCGGCATCAGGTTGGCAACGTACCATTATCACATTTGGTGTCTCTAGGCTGCGTGAATTTCTTACAATCTTGAATTCCGTTTGCTTGTTTGTCTTCAAATATCTATTTTATTTTATCTATTTATATTTACATATTTGCTCTCTACGTAGCCTTCCGTTATTGCACAAGTCTTTGCTTACATTTAGGTGGTTTTGTTAGTCTGATATGTTATTTTAATTATTTTATACATGTCAACTTATCTAGAACTACTAGTGGCTGCCGAGAGTTTACAAATTTTGAATTGATTAGGATTGTAATTGGATATTTAACTTAAAAATAGCCAAATTTTATTAGTTGTACTTACATAGTTCCTCTGTGCTTAACATAACTTTTTGATGGTTACGTAATAATTACTTAGGTAATTTGTATTGTGACATAATTCAAACTTTAATTTATTTACCATTATATTTTTCTTACGTGGAGATATTTTGACACTGTGCCTACGCCTTTCTTTTACAATTTGTCAATTTTTATTTGTTATTTCAAATATTATTAAAAAAAGCCGACCCAGGGATCGAACCCGGGACCTCAAGAAGTCAAGTACGACGCCGGACCACTAGACCACAGAGGCGATGAAGTTATTTTCTATTGAATACAATAAGCATTAACCCCTACTATCAGAGAAAAAAATTGAAGTTAAATAAATAATAAAAAAATAGCCCTTTGTTGTCGTTTGTTTACAATGACGAATGAATAAATTTTTATTTGTTTAATGTCAGTAACTAATAATCAAATAGATTGATTTATATACGGTTGTAAAGTCCTACATACATACATACACACATATCTTCACGCCAAGTCCCTTACGAGGTAGGCAGAGCGTATCGAGTTCCAGACTTCACAACCTTGCCTAGCTTCCTTTACATTCATTACCCTTTTCATGAAAACACGCCTATTTTGGGGGCTCTTGACACAACTCTCAGATAATATACGAGTGATCTGATCTAGGAATGTCATTCTAGGTCTCCCTGGGTACCTACATCCATCCACATTCGCATTGTATACCTGCTTTGTCAATATTTTATCTGTCATTCTTGTAAAGTCCTGATTATGTGAAAGTGATATCGGTGGGCTAAAGTTTAACATAGTTTTAATATAGCGAACATTCGAAAAAGTATATTAATTTCGTATTTTTTTAAATGTGGTTACAGTTTGAAAATTTACTAAACATAGAAAATTGCTTTACTTGGACAACAATTAGTCTTGTGATCACTGATAGCTGATTTACAAAATACTTAGTCGTAACTCGTAATTATTTTTGCAGAAAACTCTTTTCTCTATCTCCTGGTTGCAGAATGCCCTGCGCTAAACAAAGTTAGTGATTTCCGTCTCCGTCGGGCAGAAAAAACTAGCACACAAACCACACGCTGGGTAGAGTAAAAGAGAGCATCAGATCAAAGGCAATTTCTTATTTTAATCTTCTTCGGGCTGAAACATACTATTCCCGATTAATCCTGGTACTACCGACTAGAAGAAAACTTGTCTTCTTAAAACCATAAGGACCTTAGACCAAGAAGAAATATAATATTTTATATACTTATTTATAGTTTAGGACTATATTTTTAATGCTAACATTTTAAATGCGGAATTGTTATAAACTTACTTTTATGGCTGTTTACAGTCATACAACATACTGTTTCGGTTTTCAAGCGCACACAGTTAAACCTACTAGTATGAACCTAGTTTAGAACTAAGAAAATGAAATAACTTCTAGACGCAGGGAAAGCCACAAACAGCAGTTGGTATACTGCTGTGTTGACTATTCAATGTACTCCTGGTAAACTACATTTTTTTGACTAAAAAAGTACAGTAACGTTTTAAGATTTGTTTTAGTTCGGACTAAATTAAAAAGTGTCTTAAAAACTGTATTTTCCCACAAAAATCATTAGTATATAATTAAAAATCACAAATTACCTAAAATTACGTTGAATTTTCTTAAAAAATAGATTCTCTCTCCAATAATTCCGTACATTAGTTAACGAGAAAAACTAATTAGCAGCCATTTGTTCTATAATGAGCCGTTAATAAAGCGTTAGCTACCGTAACGTCGGCGTAATAATAGCTCCTTTGTTGGTTTTTATATAGGTGTGAATTGGGTACCAGGTAAAGCTTGTACATAGCGCAAGAGCTACGCTATGAAAAAATTTTGATCACATTTTTTAAGGAGTGGCGAGCTAGTAAGTGAATTGGTTTGCTACTAAGAAGCCATCGTTGGTTCATTTGTTACTAATATCGGTAGTAAGACTAGGCGGTAGAGATTTGCTACAATATCTCGAATTATTCCAACAAACTTACTTAATCTTACAGCCATTACTTTAGTTGTAATCGCTGGTCATGTCCAGTCTCAATATGAGGGTAGCCTACTAAACTTACTTAAGCAAAATATTTAATTGCTAACATTATGTTGGCAACGCGCTTTTGCTGCTTTTGGCGTCTCTAGGATAGGTATCTTTTAATGGGATAAGAGAGTGAATTAGCACACGGCTTTTCTGACGTAAGATACAACTTTGACCTATAGAGTTTATAGATATTAGAGGCGCTTTCTTGTGACTGGGGTATTAGGCACAATGTGTAAGTCTATTGTCTGCACTATCCTTCGAATTGGAATTCGATAGGTCTAGACTTGTCATTATGGCGGTAATAGGTTTCCTATCCGGACCAGTTGCTGTACAGCACTCTCCAGTGATCTTGTTGGTTATGACCTATTTAATGCTTGCCTTTTACAAGCGAAAAGACACGAAGGCAGATGGTCTTTTCTAAATAGGTGATTCTGATTACCTAGGGAGAAACAATCATTTCTTAGCATTATGAAATTTATCTGCTTATTTTACTAGCAATTCCAAAAAATATATATTTTAGCAACCTATTAGTAATAAAAGCTTTATATTAGCAGAAAGACATAAATGGGGAGAAAATGTGATACAATAGTTTTCCACGTGTTCACTTCTAATGAATCAATCATTTTCAGACAACATACACTTTTTACACGACGTAATCGAGCATTCAGTCATAACTCATAATACAGTTGATATTTGCCATAGTTTATAACTGTTGATGTCTTTTTAAACACAGGGAAAGAAACAGATGAAGTAATACTGTGGGTGGAAAATTCAAGTTCCAGCTAAGTTAAATCATAGTATTACCAACTAGGGGCCCACCCCGGCTTCGCACGGGTATAATATTTACATATTATAAACCTTCTTCTTCAATCACTTTATCCATTAAAAAAAACTGCATCAAAATCTGTTGCTTAGTTTTAAAGATTTAAGCAAACAAAGGGACATAGGCACAGAGGAAGCTACTTTGTGTTATACTACGTAGCCCTTCAACTGGCAACTTACCGGCTCCCGGTAATAGAAAAAATACTCTATACTGGCAACTGACCGGGAGCCGGTGAGCACGACACTACATATCGTCGATTCAATTCAAAAGTACCACAAATGAAAAAAAATCAAAAATGATTTTATTGCAAAAACGCAATTGTAAGTCTTTATATTTTCATATTTAAAAAAGACTCCCATTGATTTTCAATCTGTTATACAAAACCCAAGCAACCGTTACTTTTGAATTTCCGTTTAAAACGCGCGAAATATAATCTAAACCGCCATATTGTTAGTTGTGCATCGACGAGCGAGCCGAAAGCACGTTTCTTTTGTACAAAAGTACCATATCTCAAAAATTAATCTGTGTTATTCGTCTGTTTTATAAAGAAAACAGCCACATTTATGAATACTGCAGTTTTGAATAAAAGATTCACGTAAGTACTGTATTATTTTTAAATCAAAAGTACCATATTTAAAAACTGTTTGTTTTGTATAGACAAATATACATAAAAGAACTTATTTTTTTAAATCAAAATAAACTTATTAGGCATTGTGTTCGTTTTGCATTAAAGTTATTTAAAATGAAGTACAGTATTTCAAAATGGTTTGTTTTGAATTTTAAAAAAACGACTTTATTTTATTATAATTCAAATTAAGAGGGCTTTATTCAGGAATACACTTTTTATTTTAACAGCGCTGTTTTAGTACTATGTATTTTTTAACCT
>NJDD01003416.1:214391-268850 GCA_002245505.1 Calephelis nemesis
ATTCAAAGAAAACAAACTGATCAGTTAGGAAATTTAAAGAAGATTACAAAAATGTATCGTTTTATATCATTTAATATACAAAATCGTACGTATTATACGATTTTCGGCGACTACTCAAAACAGCCGATGATTTTTAAATGGCCCTTGCCAGTTTACGCATATATTACAAAATGGCCGCTGTCAGTTGAAGGGGTAGTGGTAAGCAATAATTTGCGTCGTTGGTCGTAGGGTTCAGTAGACACCAAATGCCACAATCAATCAATTTCAAACTTCAAAATCAAACTTGTTAACAGTTTCATAATATCACCTAGACCGAAATATCTTTTAAAATAAATAAAAGACATGCAAATTTAAGTTTTTTTTAATACAATAATAATCTATTATTTTAAATGATGAAGATATCAGCGCAGGTGGATCATTACATTAATATTGTGACCTTCTCTTATTCTAAAACATTATAATAGAAATGTATCTCAGATTATAAATTTTAACCGACTGAGAAAAGAGGAGGTGTTCAATTCAACTTGATGTTTTTGTGTATGTTTGTTTACTCGGTCAATTATGAATCGATTTTGACGATTATTATTTGAAAAGGTAGGTCATAATTATTCCGAGATTGTTCCATATTAGTTCTATCGTGTTTCAATTAGGATTGAATTACGTTTAATATTGTTAACAGACAAAATATATGCCTTATTATTAAATAAATATAACTGTCATTTATAAAAACACTTTGAAAAACAAAGTTATTGTTGTTGGTGAAAAATTGTAGTCGTATTTTGTGACATCTAGTTAAATAAAGTTGGAAACATACCTTCTATGCTGCTGCATGCTGCGTGCGGCTGACGGACGTGGCTGACAGCCGCGACTTACAGGGTTTCTAGATATGAAAGTACACTGAATCGTGCAAACAATCGGACGTAAGATGCTAATGTGACCTTGAGCGTTAGGACGTTCGAAAGATATCTGGCGCGCTAGATGTTTATGTCAGGCATAAGCGTCCGTGAACGGCATGTGCACACTAACCAGTCGCGGCTGTAAACCGCGTCCGTAAACCGCGGCTGATAATCCGTTTCCATCCGAATACTTGCTGCTCTTAATAAATATTCACGGATTTATGGTTTCTACTGAAGAAACCTTCAAGAGCAAGTCCGACTCGCACTTGGCCGCTTTCTAGAATAGAGATAGGATAAATCTAGATGATGAAAAATATTGGATTAAGATGTATGGATTTTTTTTATACAAGAGGAGACAAACGGGTTAGTGGGTCACTTGATGGTAAGTGATCACCGCCGCCTTCGGACATCTGCAACTCCAGTAATATCACAAATGCGTTGCCGACCTTTGACGAATGAGTACGCTCTTGAAGGTTCCTAAGTCATAATCCCGTGCTGTTTCGTGTTGGTCCGGGCTCCTTTGCAGAATAGACCATCTGCCTTTCTGGCCAGGCAGCTCGTAAAAGGCGAGCATAGGCTTATCATCACTAACACCGTGACATCTGACTAGGTGGTAGAGTTTCGCAGCGACTCGCTGGTTTGGTACCATCGCCTTACCTATTCCTGCCGCCATAACGTCATGACGTGTTCCAGTCCGGAGGGTAAGGTAGTCGGTAAACTTACTTTTGCTCGAGGTCTAACATCCTGACCTCAGGTTGGAAACGCACCATTACCATCTTTGGTGTCTCTAGGCGGAGTGAATTTCTTACCATCAGGAAATCCGTCTGCTTGTTTGCCTTCCTATAACATAAAAAAAAATAATAATCATTTGAGAATATTGCCCTCGGCAACTGATTCCACAAATGTGTTGTAAAAGGTGTTGGTAATACAAATGTCTTTTCAAAATTATATTAGACATGTCTTCCCTGAATTTTGTTGTAGCAACTTAGCAAATAATCGCGTTAAAATATAGGAAGATCCCCTTCTGTGACGAGCTGAAATTTCAATTGGCGCAAGTTTACCAATTAAAAGCCAGTCAGTCAGCGGAGACGGGCCAAGTGCTTCATTACTTGTTACATGAGGCTCCACGCACACTATGGACTATTGTTTATTTTTGTTTAATACGAGATTTTCTACAAATAGAAATATAATTGGAACATAGAAATCCGTTTATTTCCCTGACCCTTCATGAGGTACTTGTGACACGTCAAGATATACTAAAATCTTCCACCAGATCGCAACACCGCTGCTCACTGAGAAGATCCAGCGAAATATCCTTAGCGGACTAAGAAAACAACAAAATTAAACTGGGCCAAGTTTGTCAACTTTGTCAGTTATATGACATTTAAAGGCAGTGAGATTTTTACCGTGGTGATCCAAGTATCTTATGTGGAATAGACCCTATGACTCTCTATCTTAAAAGGCGAGCACAAGTTAAATGGGTCATGATCAACAAGAACACTGGTGGAAGAGTATTGTACACAACTAGCCTGGTTGGGGATTTACAACCTTAACTTTTGTTGCGGCCATAACGAGGGTAGGGTACTTCGGAGGGTTAATAGTGGCCAGTAGACTTGCCATTAAATCTAACAACGCTACTAAAGGAAAGAAAAGCAAAGCAAGTGTAGAATTTATGGTGTCTATTGACAACTGCTGTCTCATCAGAAGAGTCTAGTTCGTGTTCGCTGTATCCTATAAAATACACGATGAAACAGAGACGGGCTTATAGCTTATTAGGTGTTCTTGTACTACTTGTACTATAAGTACACCTAATAAGTTAAGTCTCTATTTTTTCTTGTGTTTTATAGGATACAGCGAACACACTTACCCTTTTTATCACTTTAAACTTAAATAAGTTTGTCTTATTTATCACCTTAAATTTATAAATTTGTGTCTTTATGTGTAGGTTATGTAATATACGTGACAAATTTAAATTGGGTGCAAGTTGTCTAATTAAATATTAGTAACGTGAAAATACAGAGACAGAGCAAATGCTGCATTACCTACTCGTTTCTTAAGGCTACAGACACACTATATACGTAATTCAGTTTAAAAATTTTACTCGTGTATTGTGGTAAAATATAAAAAAAGCAACAAACTCCGTCAGTAGTGTAGAGTATCAGTAGATTAGTTAAAAACCATATCAATTACATCGGCTTTCAAACAAAAATCGTATCGGAATTGACCTATCATATGTTTAGTTGTTATGATGCAATAGACGTACATATACCTACAGCAACACTTCAAATTTATAACACCCCTCTTTTTCCGTCGGGGGTTAGAAAAGAAAAACAAGAATTAACAGCTTACCCTCAGATTAACAAAAAACATTATTTGCGTGTCTTATCATTTCTTAATGACAAAAATATCGTCGTCTTTTTGTTTCCAATATTATAAAAATAGCTAATCAAGGCAGTAAATATTTTTGCCATAAATACTTTTTTTATGATATTGGAAGACAAACAAGCAGACGGATCTCCTGATGGTAGGAAATTCACGCTGCCTAGAGACACGAAAGGTGGTAATGGTGCGTTGCCAACCTGAGGCCGGGATGTTAGGCATCGAGCAAAAGTAAGTTTTCCGGCTACCTAACCTTCCGATCCGGAACACGTCATCGGCAAGCATTGGACGTTATGGCGGCAGGAATAGGTAAGGCGGTGGTACCAATCCAATGATTAGTGTAAAAAAGTATTTTGATTTGAACATTCACTTGGACAAAGCCTCGGGCTACAATAAGTCTTATAGATGGTAGACACTCTCTCGATCCGGTCTTAATTCATTTTAATCAGAACTATTTTAATTGAAAGAGTTTTGCAAACTTGATTGTGGTGTAAGTTGTAAGATGTACTAGTTTTTAAATGTTGACAAAAGGTGTTAATGTAACTAGATTATGAATTTCACACTATTTTTTACTTGGCTACAAAATATCTTGCACAGAGAAATAGGTTTTTCTTCAATAGCACCGTGACTAACTAGTTTTTTTTTTGTGAGAGGTCAGAGAATAAGTCCGCGGCTCTCCTGATGGTAAAAGACAACCGTGACCTATACACTCCATAATTGTGATAGGTACGTCAATGTTCTGTAGCCGGGATGTAAGGGCTTTTACACTTTACCCTAAGCCTCCGGCCAGAAGCAATCATGAGTGAAGCATTATGTCAAGAATATGTAACGCGGTGGATCGCTACTCGGCCAAGTTGCTGCACATCATTCTCCCTATATGTACTTATCAATATCTATATTTTAACCAGTGCTTGCCTCTCACAAAGTGCCTAGTATAGAGGCAGATAGTCTATTCTACTCAGTGGACCAAAGAACAATACGGGGAAGGTGGTAGAGTATTGCGACGCCTAAGTGAAGCTAATTACTTCAGACAAAAGTTTTTTTTTGGGTTAGTTAATTTTATGAAAGAAAAAAAAATTGGATTAGGAAAACATTATAAAAATTAAGGTAACTTGAAGGAAACTTCAATTTTATGTTACTGTTAGTAAGACGGGGTTCGGGTCATCGTATGTCGAGTCAGCTTGTAATTGAATAAAACTTATTAATTGAATATATTAAAACACATGCATGATTTATTTTGGGTTTGTCACAACACGAGCAGGCAATGGTGACGTTTGACGTTATGTCGATATGTAATACGCCTCTTGTTTTTACTATTTATAAAACGCCAACAGTTTGTGCCTTGCTAACCGCGTAATCAGATTTTCCGCTTGTTCTAAGTCCGCCATTTCCTGCCCCTATCCAAAGGTTAAGAGGGTCGCTTCTGAGGTAACTATAACTGACTCGAGATATAATCTTATCTAACACTAGCTATTTCCCTTGGCTTCATTTAAGACAGAAATAAATTATACGCCAACTTAAAAAAAGGAGGAAGTTACATTTTTAACTCCTACGAGTATGTATCATATTTATACTGTATATATTATTTCTCCGGTTTCTGTCATTTACAACACGGTTATAAGAAATCTTTTTTGTTTGGAAGATTGGACTTTCAAAAAGATCCAATGCAGAGCAGGATCTAAGGATGAGTTAAAATTCTGGATCTAGGAAAAAGTTTTTTGTATACTTACACTGCAATGTCACAAAATATACATTACACTGACAATAAATAAGGATTTTTGACTATAATTTTTAATCTGAGCTAAGGCTTTCCGTTTTTGACATTTGTTGAAATTTTGTTATGTTTGGGGAATTAAGTTATATTACTATTGGAGATTACACTGATGTCATTTCCAAATTCTGCTGATTCACTATAAAGTACTGACCTTTCTTTCTCAAAGTCTGGTGACGTTAATCAACGAAGTTAAAACGAATGAGAGGTCAGTACATTAGACTGAGTCAGCAATATTTTGAAATGACATTAGGTCTTTGTTGAGAGTGTAACCTCCAGTAGTATTATAGCTTCATAGTTTGAGCTCTCTGTAAATATTAATTCTATTTTAAGTGTGTGTATATTTACACATATAAAACCTACATAACCTTTTTTGGATTCGGTTAAAGATTACTAGTGAAAAAATCAACCGTTTTTCATTTATAAGAGTGCTTAATCGCACAATAATAATAACGACTCTATTATTTAATGTGTTAAAAGCTTAAGGTTCTAAACATACTTGCGTTTGCACATTGTGTAAACTATTATCATTTTAGCAGCTTACCATTGCTACGCTGAAATTTACTCTTAATGAATAGATAAATAACAATAAGTCGACTCTGTGGTCTAGTGGTCTAGGTGTTGGGTTTGACTTCATCAGGTCCCGGGTTCGATTCCCGGGTCCCGCCAAAAAAAAAAATTGAGTTTTTCCAATTTTCTAATAAAAAAATGTTGCTCGGGATTGGATATATGCCTGGTTGGCGGTATAGGCTTGCCACCTATCACATTGTGGGACTTCGGCTAGTCGTGGGTGCTCTGATGGTGCCTCTGCCTACATCTTCGTGAATATGAGCGTGAATATTCTTTACTTTTTTAAACAATATATTATTACTATTACAAACACAATAGGTATGTGTTATATATTACTATATGGTAATATGAAAAATTTATCACAATATCGGTCACTTATACTGACATTTCCAAACGTTTCAAAAGTTCCGCACAAACGTCCATGGATACTCAAAGATCACAAATATTACTAGTCTCTAACGTCTAACTATTTATTCTCAAGTACAATAAAATTAAACATAACACAGTAAATTTTTGGTCTGACCCAAAAAAATATTCGATTTTATATAAGTTGGCAAAGATCCATAGTTATAACTTTAAAATCAAATGTATTTTTTTAATTAAAATTGAAATTATTGTTTTTTATGATCATGGAAGGCAACCAAGCAGACGGATTTCCTGGTGGTAAGAAATTCACGCTGCTTAGAGACACCAAAAGTAAAATAGTGCGTTGCCAACCTGAGGCCAGGATATTAGGCCTCAAGCAAAAGTAAGTTTACCGGAACCGGAACACGTTAACGGCAAGCATTGGACGTTATGACGACAGGAATAAATAAGTGTAATTAATGAAATATAGTATAATTTATTCTAACAGGCGTCAATAATGGAGGGTATAGAATATATTTTAAAATAACAAAGGCTGAATGCCAATGAATCGCTCAGTATGTAAAAGCCTAAGCTATAGACCACCCCGCACGGCACTAAAATTATCCGCGGTGCTATTAAGTCTGTTATTAGCCATCACGGGCTAATAAATGACGGATTTGTTTTTAATTCAATTAACAACAGGATTTCATGAATACTAGTAAGATCAGGGAGATCAAGTTAAGGCTTTGAGAAGAGTAATCAATATCTCAGTGGTTTCTTAAACTTCGAAAAGTAACCGTTCTGTTGCAAATCCGGTATAACCTCATGAGCAAAAAATAAGTAAAGTATAAGATTTCATGATAAAATTAATAATAACGAAATGAAAATTTCCGCGTCTTGACCCGTGTCTTTGTGTAGAATAGGCCTGCCTCGCAGCTCATAAGAGGCGAGCAAGGTGAAAAAGTCATTACCAACTAGACCATTGGCAGTAGAGTGCTATGCAGCAATTTGCCTGGGTAGGGATCTAACGCCTTACCCATTCCTATCATCATTATGACAATGTCGTGTTCCGGGCCAAAGGATGGCTGGTAGACTTGCACAATTTGCCCAATACATTGACTACAGAACGGCGATGCACCTGTATACCATCTTTTGGTGTTTATAGGCAGCGGTAATGTTTTACCATCAGTAGAGCCGCATTTATTTGATTGGTATGTGTGTTAAAAAGTTATTACGAAATTGTTTAAGTATTGTTTTTTTCATTAAATATTTATTACTTAACAGAAACAATAAACTCGATGAAATATACGCTACCTTAGTATTTCTAGTGTGAATCTTTCGTGTTACCAACTATATAGCTGATTGACAAACAAACGTGGAAAGTGCTAAAAGGACATCTCATGGAAGTTGTCAAAAGCGATGTTGACGGTACTTCCTCATTAAACCTAGACACGAAAGAGAACAACTCAAGAAAACACCGTATGTATGAATGAGATAAAACTACATATTTAAAGTAGTTGGTCTTGAGAAATGAAGATGGCGTTCTTATCAACAAGATATTAAAATTTATTATGGTCCAATTTCGGCCAACGGGTCGACTAGTATTATAAAATTTGCGTTCGTTCGATAGTAAATTATTAGATGTTTAATTTAAGTTTACGTTAACACAACCCACGTTTGGGCAAGTCAGTTCGGGCACATCCATTCTATGAGGTTTTGAAAAGTTTACACATGAGAGTTGTGTGTTTTTCAATCAATTTCGAAAGTGTAAGCAAAACTACAGAGCATTTATAAATGCTCTGTAGTATATTGGTATGAACTTAGCAAATTACGTCTTTATACCGTCCCTCTACATTTCCGAAGGTAGGGCGCGAACTAGCACACGTCAAAATTGACAGGCCGCCATCTTGAACTCCAGACAACATAGTCTCAATAGCGCGTCTTGCGATAATTACTACAACGATTAGTCAAGTCCTCCTAGACGCATTTACACCAGAGTGTAACGCCGAAAACTGTTTTAATAATCATAATTTAGAGCAGCTAGTTTATAACTGATTGCGTCTGTTCTGTGTCTAATTTATTTTTTGTGGTGTTTACATTTACTTGATCAATTAATTGATCCAGATGTCAGTTTAAATTCAATCAATGACACTGTCAACGTTACGGTGTTTCTTGTATTTGTTTCTGTGATCTTGTGCCCACGTCAATAAGTATGTATACCTACTGTAAATATTAGACTTATGGCTGTATATATCATGCTTCGTACGTACTAACTACTATGCAATCAGGTATTAGCAATTAATTATCCTAGATTATAAAAGCAAAAGAGCAATAAAAAGAGATGCAATGTATAAATAAATAAATATTTCTGGACAAGTTACACAAATTGAATCTAACCCCAAAGTAAGCAAAGTATGTACTTGTGTTATGGGTGTTAGTCAACGACTGTAATACATAAAAATACTTAAACAGAATCAAGAATAAAATAATTTAATAAACACCCTGACCCGGAAATGCTGACATCTAAATGTTTATCATACAAATTCCTGCCCTGTATCGAACCCGAGCCCCGCGGTTGGTCAGCGTAGTTAGGCGTGTACGCTAGCCACTCGACCAACAAGGCGGACCGATTCAGTATATCAATTTTGCCTGTCAAAATTAAAGTAATTTAATAAAAACTGATGATACATTTCATATCGGTGTAATATGGGGCCCGAGTCAAAGCAAAAGACAGTAAAATAGGCGAGTTACTGTTAATTATTGAGTTCTCTCTTGGAATTACTCATTACTTTCGTGACTCAACTTCAGTAGTTTTGGCAAGCCTATAACTCGCAAGTTAGAGAAATATGAGTTTTTAACATCAGCCTTCTCATTTTTTGTTAGGTGGTAGATACCTACAAAAATTCACACGGATTGGTACCATAGGCTTGTTTGTCATCATAATTTCAGTTTTCGTTACTGTCGTGTTTCGCTTTGGTTTGCTGTTTGGCAAATCAGTTTTATTATATGTGATATACCTAAATTAAAACTGAATTCCGTCTGCTTGTGCTTGTTTCTTGGTTTTAATCTACCTGAAATTGACAGTACGAACTTTGAAAAATTTGGTATGGAAGTTTAAACTACCGAATAACATGTAGGTCCCCCGTGTGGCTGCCATGTTTTTCATAGAATTTCTGAGTTGAACTTTAGAAAGAAGTAAGTTTGTATATACAATGTATTTTAAAACTTTGCCTCCTACAATAATGCAAAAACAAATTAACAACAATTTAAAAGATTTTGTAAAATTTAAAGCCAGGTGGGCTTTGCGCAGTAGGTGTAAAGGTACCTTTTTTTAAAGTATTGGAAGGCAAACAAGCAGACGGATTTCCTGATGGTAAGAAATTCACGCCGCCTAGAGACACCAAAGGTGGTAATGGTACGTTGCCAAGCTGAGGCCGGGATGTTAGGCCTCGAGCAAAAGTAAGTTTAACGGCTACTTTACCCTCCGAACCGGAACACGTCAAGACGTTATGGCGGCATGAATAGGTAAGACGGTGGTACCAATCCGGGCAAGTCGCTGCTACCTAGTCAGATGTCACGGTGTTAGTGACGGTGAGCCTATGCTCGCCTTTTACGAGCTGCGAAACTATACCACCTAGTCAGATGTCACCACTTCACTTCTGTGCACTGTGATCTAGCGGTCCGGCGTCGGTCTTAACTTCTTGAAATCCCGGGTTTGAGCCCCGTGTCGGGCAACAAAAAAAATAGCTTATTTTTAATTTACTAACAATATCGCCTCTGTGGTCTAGCAGTCTAGGTGTTGGACTTGACTGCTTGAGGTCCCGGGTTCGAATCCCGATTCGGGCAACAAAACTAAAATTTGGTTTTTCTAATTTTCTAATAAAAAAATATTCCTCGGGATTGGATGTTTGCCTGGTTGGCGATAGGCTTGCCACCTATCATATTGTGAGACTTATTGTCTTCGGCTAGCCGTGGGTGCCCTGTTTGTGCCTCTGCCTACCTCTGCGGGAATATGGGCGTGAAGATACTTCTAACAAAAATTACGATATGTGCCCGGTTGGCTAAAGGATTGCCACCAATAACATTGTGGGACTTATTGCCTTCGACTAGTCACGGGTGCGCTGGTTGAACCTCTGCCTACATCTTTGTAGCGATATGGGCGTGAAGATATATTTTTTAAGTATTTCTTAGTTTTTACATTCACCACATTACACCGTAATGTAATTCACAGTGTAATAGTTCGGCCCCTTTGCAATTTATTCCAAACACATGTTAGTGTTCGGGCAGATAAAGTGAATTACATTCTAGATCATTAGTCACCCCTTCGAGGGTTGTTTTTTCGGTTGTTTACTTTTATCTTGGCTTTTGTTTAAAGTTTCTCGTAATTTTATACTAACACAGGTTTAAAGTACATTAAAGACGTTTATACCAACCTTAGGCCTATTTTTGAATTGAAAACTTCTTTACCTTCTTTTGCGCACTTTTTCGGAATGGGCGCTTGCGCGAATGTTCGTGTTGTTATGTTTGTGTACGATAGCGAAATAAATGAATATTGTATTCTACCACACAAATGATAGGTAAGAGACAACTGTAACCTACAGACACCATAGATGTTATAGGTGTGATGCGTTGTTGTCTTGTAGCCGGGATGTGAGGCCTATTTTGCAAATCTACCGGCTACCCTCCACTCTGAACTGGAAAAGGACATTCTCATTATGGCATCAGGAATGGGTAAGACAGTGAAACCCTACCGGTCCAAGCTGTTGCAAAGCACTCTACCATCAGCGGTCTTGTTAGTAATGACCCATTTAAACCTATGCCTGTAATTTGTGGGCTCCAGGCAGAGAGATCTTATTATTATCGCCTCTGTGGTCTAGCAGTCCGATGTCCGACTTGACTGCGTGAGGTCGCGGGGTCGGTTCCCGGGTCGGGCAACAAAAAAAAGGGAAACTTTGTTATTTCAATTTTCTGAAAAAAATAAAGTTGCTCGGGATTAGATATGTAGTCTGTTGGCGACAGGCTTGCCACCTATCACATTGAGGGACTCAGTGTCTTCGGCTACGTCGTAGGTGCCCTGTTTGTGCCTTTGCCTACCTTTTCGGGGATATGGGCGTGAAGATACTCTCAAGCAGAGAAACAGATGATCTATTCTACACAGGAGGATCATCCTCTCAACTGCAGTTCAACATTAGTTTAGTTTCACGTCTGTGTATAGGTAAATATCAAATATCCCTGGACAAGTTACACAAATTAAATGTTACCCCTAAGTACCCTTGTATGCTTGTGTTATGGGTGTTAGTCAACGATACAAATGTACATAGAATTACTTAAATAAAAACCAGAATAAATTAAATAAACACCTAATGCAGACCCGGAAATGCAGACATCTAAATGTTCATCATACAAATGCTTGCCCCCATCGGGAATCGAATCCTAGCCTCGCGTTTGTTCGCGATGTTTGGTGTGTACGCTAGCCACTCGACCAACGAGGCGGTCAATTACATTACATTAGCAAGCACTAGTTATACTTAGGTACAATCTATGTTGTGATTGCAGTAGGATATTCTAGCCAGTTGCATTATTCTACTTTTTTACCTGATTGAGTGTTCTGTAGTTGGAGTGGATAATCCAGCTATCTGATTCACAAGATTGTTTGTCAGTGTGGGATGGGGTTGTCACATTCCTTCGCCAATTATAAGTTTATTTGACACAAGTTTTGTTATTAAATCTGGAATGTGCAGTGAAAGCGATAATGAAATGGCGGGAAATGTCTAAGTACTTATGTCGTTTTTTAGAAAATTAATGCCAGAATGATGATGATGATGATTGACAATACTTACATACGTTCGACGTATACAAAGTCAAGGGTAAAACCTAGCAACTTGTACGTCCGGTACATTCACTGGAGTGTGAGTGAATAGGCGATGTCAGCTGTCTCTGTCGCGCGCTGTCGTTTTGTTTTGAGCTGCCTGTATCAGACATTCAGGCCACCCAGTCAGTAACCTAGGGCTGCGAAAAATTTTTTTTTATATTGGAAAACAACAAGCAGCCGAACTTTTTCTAATAAGAAATAAAGTAGTAGTAGTATCTTCACGCCCATATCCCCGAAGAGGTAGGCAGAGGCACAACTAGGGCACCCACGACTAGCCGAAGACACTAAGTTCCACAATGTGATAGGTGGCAAGCCTATCGCAACCGGGCACAAATCCAATCCCGAGCAAAGATTTTTTATTAGAAAATTGAAAAAATCCAAGTTTCTTTTTGTTGTCCGACCCGGGATTCGAACCTGGGACCTCATGCAGTCAATTCCAACAACTGAACCGCAAGACCACAGAGGCGATTAAGAAATAAATATATTTTATAACATCAAAGATGCTAATGGTGCGGTATCAATGAGAGCATTTTATGTAGGCACTGATGACCGGCTACTCTGCTTTTCAAAGCTGAAAATGACACTTTCGAGTACCGACATCATGGCCGTGAACTAGTTGAGTTAATGGCTTCAATCCTGGGAAGTTGCCCTAAATTTGTTGTTACTTTAGTACGAGTACTAAACCTCTATCGTTTTATTAATAAATGTGAACTAACGTAGAAGTAAAGTTAGTTGATATTGTAGTCTGTATCACATGTCATAAAGACTATATTACCAGGCTGAACCTTGGAGTACTTTACTCCGTTAGGTTAAGTTTGTTAATGACTACCGTCTTGTTAATAAACACTGAGTAAATTTTCCCAAAATTCAACGTGGTATTGCAATGTGATACAGACTCTATTATCAACCTAATTAGACTTCTATGTTAGTTCATGTTTATAAATAAGGCGGATAGTGAATTAGCAGGCAACTAAGTACTTTCATGCCTTTACCTCTGAAAAGTAAGGTCGATCCACAACCTAGGCACCCAGGACCGGCATAAGATACAAGTCCCATAATATGATAGGTGGCAAGCCTATCGCTAACCGGGCACATATCCAATCCCGGTCAGTATTGTCTTCATTAGAAAACTGAAAAAAAACACATTTCCTTTGCATGACGCGGGATCGAACCTGGTACTTATGAAGTAAATATCAACACCAGATTACTATAAGTAGTTGATTTAATGTTTAAAATAGCCTAAAATTATCTCATATGAAAAGAGCAGTTTTAGTAGTAGCATCGAATAAGTCGGTAATAAAAAAAAAGTCGGTAATAATTTAAAAAAATACTATATTAGAAGATAAGTGGATACAATCGTTTTAACAGGGTTCCATTTAACTCGGATAAAAGAAAAGCTATCTAAAAAAATAGATTTGCAGGTTTTTTTTCTAATATTTTTCTTTATTAACATGGGTAGTAAAATGGCGTAAGGGCTACTCGCAAGGATTTAAAAAAGACACGATTACGGCTGTTATGCTATTGTTACGTTTGTGTGCAAACGTTTGTGTGTGTTGTGTGTTCTTATTCAATAATGCGTTGACTTATAAACCATAAACAATACTACTACAGATGTTTTGAATTTAAAGTAGCAGTCTTAAAGTATTTTGAATGTAGGAGATTTTTTTATTAAACATGTGTTTGGTAGAAGGGCTGTCACCTAGAAATCAATTATCCTCGTGGCTCGGGTTTTTCAGGTTTGATACCCAACAGTGTCAGGAATTAGTGTAGCGAACAAAGATGTTTGTATTTTTGGGCATGGGTGTTTATTAAATTTATGCCAGTAACACCATTTTTATAACTGTGTATTCATTTTGACCGTTTCGTTAGTCAAGTGGCTAGCGTACACGCCTAACTACACCGACCAACCGCGAGGCTTCGGTTCGATTTCCAACGGTGGCAGGCATTTTTGTGATGTGATGATTTATCTGCTAAACTATTTAAGTATTTCTGTGTATTAGAATCATTTGCTAACATCCATAAGACGAGCATAGAATTTGCTTACTTTGGGGTTAGATTCAATTTGTGCCGTATGTTTTCAATTTTTTCAAACTTGTCCAGTGATATTTACTTTTATTTATCTATTACTTATTTCGTTACCATCCAGAACATTCATACACACATACCATAGTACATGACTAACTTAATTTGTGGTTGGCAAATAATACGTCGTGCGATTATTATTAAAATTTTAATTAAATGCCAACCCTAAGTTAAAATGAAATAATCGCTACGACGGACTTAAAATGAATTTGTCAAAACATACGTCGAGCAAGTCGCATTGAATGAGGATATTATACCGACGCGGATGTATGACGGATGAGACGGCTTAGATACCTTGGACTATACTAGCATTTCACACGGATTGCCCTTCACAAAACATACGTCAAACAAGTCGTACCTAATGAACCGCCTTCTACATTCTTTGCTTGCTTATTATAATAGAAATACTAGTACTCCACAATAACTATAATAACAAGTGACAGATGAGACGGTATAGTTATTGTGGAGTATACTAATATTTCTATTATGAACAAGCAAGTATAGTCCATAGTAACTACTACTACTAGTTATTGTGGAGTATAATAGTATCTGTGTCACTGATAAGTGACAGATGAGACGGTTGAGTATACTAGTATTTCTATTATAAACAAGCAAGCAAAGAATGTAGAACGTGGTTATCCGCTACGGTAATAGACATGAGTAGAACTACTCACGTCTATTACCGTAGCGGATAAGTGACAGATGAGACGGTGTAGTTATTGTAGAGTATACTAGTATTTCTTTTATTATTAGTTACCGCCTCTATGATCTAGTGGTCAAGTGTTAGCGTTGACCAAATATGGACTTGGATTCGGTTGCTGGTCGGTGATAGGTTTGCCACCTATCACATTGCGGGAATGGTGTACCCTTAATTAATCGTAAGTACACAAGATTTACATCTTCCCCTTTGGGGTTAACAGCGTAAACATGTTTACTTTTTTTACCTCCGACCCAAAACGAGGGGTGTTATAAGTTTGACGTGTGTGTGTCTGTGGCATCGTAGCTTTTCAGCGGATGGATGGATTTTGATGAGGTTTTTTGTTTAATTACTAGAAATTGACTTGGATTTACATGCCTTTACGAAACATACATAGAGCAGGTTGTTCTAAATGTTCCATCTTCTCTCTTCTCCCTTCTCTGCCTACTTGTTTGTCTTTTTACAAAAAATGTTTACAAATATACCTATCACGATTGACGTCGATGTATTATCCGGTTACAGTCCGATGAAGTTTGAAAAACTGCGAGGTTAGCAACATATTAGCCATTTCAAAAACGGATGTACATATTATATGTTACAGAAGACTGAGTTGCGGCGAAATAAACAATAATGCACATTTATTTTAATAAATGTTGTGCATATAAAATTGAAAAAATGTATGAAGGTAATACTAGTTTCACTTGTATTGGGGTTTCATCCGTCAAACTCTATTAAAATATCGAGACAAAATAACCTTCCCCAAGGTCTAAACTGTTTTTGTGCCAAAATGTATTGAAATCGGTCCAGCACGCAGCAACAAGTAAAAAAATAATGCATGAATTTAAACAAGTGTGTTCTTAGTTTCATTTTAAATAATTTTGATAATGATACAAGGCAATCATTAATAAAATCCAAAAGATATCTTAAACTATTGTTAGGTAGCTGAATGTTAAGTTCTTTTTATTTTACTGTTTACAAAACGTTTACCTGGTTTCACTTACTTAGCAACTTGCCCGGGTAGAGATCCACCACCTTACCTATAATGATGTGAGGCGTTCAATATGATCACTGCTGGATAATTAAAATGACAATATCACGTTCTGGTTCTTAAGGTTGGGTAGTTGGTAGATCTGCATAATGAGTTTATTATCCTGATCATGAAGCAGTGACGCACCTATAACATCTACAGGTGTCTATAGGCCACTGTAGTCTTTTACCGTTACAAGAGGCGTATGTATGTTACCTATCTTATCACATAAAATAAAATAAGTTAGCATTTGCAATAATAAAAAAAAACATCTTAAATTAACAAAAGAAGAGCACTCTTAACCTATTTTTCTGTAATAGAGCCAACATAGAACGAATGTTTATAAAGAAAAAAAAGTATATTCACGCCCATATAACCGAAGAGGTATCCAGAGGCACAACAAGCAAGTGGCAAGCCTGTCGCCATCAGCGCACATATCCAATCTCGAGCAACGTTTTTTTATTAGAAAATTGGAAAAACCCAATTTTCTTTTTGTTGCCCGACCAGGGATCGAACCTGGGACCTCATGCAGTCAAGTCCAACAACCGAACCACTAGTCTACAGGGGCGAAAAAAAATTATAAAGATAAATAGAATGTACCTGTATAATGTAAATACTAAGTTTATACAAATAAAAATATTGTGCATTATTAAATATATTTCTAAACACAAAAACAATAAAAAATAATAGTTAAACATTTTTGAAGGTTTTCCTTCAAATTATAAATAAAATATAACATAAAAACTATAGTTTTAAATGTCTAGCATCAGCTAATAGGTAGCACATTGCTAGAGAGGTAGGCCAAGAGCCTGCACCTAGGTAATGAATAGAATTCATGTTTTTTTTGATATTGGAAGGCAAACAAGCACACGGATTTCCTGATGGTAAGAAATTCACATCTCCAAGAGACACCAAAGGTGGTAATGTCGCGTTGCCAACCTGAGGCCGGGATGTTAGGCCTCGAGCAAAAGTAAGTTTACCGGCTAGCTAACCTTCCGAACCGGAACACGTCATGAAGTTATGGCGGCAGGAATAGGAAAGGCGGTGGTACCAATCCGGGTGAGTCGCTGCGAAACTCTACCATCTCCTCGGTGAGCCTATGCTCGCCTTTTACGAACTACCTGGCAGCAGCATGGAAGGCGGATATTCTACTCTGCATAGAAGCCAGGACCAACACGGGGAAAAAGTCAATGTTAAATTATGTTCACAGCATGAGTAGTATAGAGTACTGTGAATAAGTATTTATTAGTAGTATAGAGTACTGTGTACTTTATCTTAAGAGAGTTAAAGATGAAATTTTTTATTTATGCATCGGCTCTTGGCCTATAAAATTAAAACTTTATAAGTTGTAATACATTTCAATAAAAATCAATTAGAATAAGAGAAGGCCGCAACATTAACATAATAATCCACCTGCGCTGATATCTTGATCATTTAAAATAATAGAAAAAATGCTTTTGTATTTTATAAAAAAATGCACGCCGATTTGTTTATTTTTACGCCTATTTAGGTCTAGGTTATATGGTGATACAAACTGGTTACAATAATCAACCACAGGTAGGATTCTTTGCAGAATAGAATATCTGCCTTCGATGCTGCTACCAGGTAGCTCGTAAAAGGCGAGCATAGGCTCACCGTCACTAACACCGTGACATCTGACTAGGTAGCAGCGACTTGCCCGGATTGGTACCAACGCCTTACCTATTCCTGCCGCCATAACGTCATGACGTGTTCCGGTTCGGAGTGTAAGGTAGCCGGTAATGTTACTTTTGATCGAGGCCTAACATCCCGGCCACAGGTTGGCAACGCACCATTACCAAATTTAGTGTCTCTAGGTGGTGTGAATTTCTTACCATCAGGAAATCCGTCTGCTTGTTTGCCTTTCAATATCATAAAAACATAAAAAAAATGTGTGTGACCGCCTCGTTGGTAGAGAGGCTAGCGTATACGCCTAACTACACCAATCAACCGCAAGGCTCGGGTTTAATTGCCAACGGAGGCAGGCTTTTGTGTGATGAACATTTAGATTTCCTCGTCTGGGTGTTTATTTAATTTGTTTTGGTATCTATTTAAGTATTTCTATATACTAGTATCGCTGACTAACACCCATAACACAAGCATATAGTTTGCTTACTTTGGGGTTAGATTCAATTTGTGTGACTTGTCCAGGGATATTTTTTATTATTTTTATTATATTATTTAAGTATTTCTATGTATTAGAATCGTTGACTAGCACCCATAACACAAGCATATAATTTGTTATTTGCTTACTTTGGGGCTAGATTTAATTTGTGTAACTTGTCTAGGGATACAATGCTTATATTTATTTGTCGTTGGATGCTTAATCTAGTCAAACATTTAAATTACCGGCGCAAGTGTAGATATTATTATTCCAGACAGTGGCTAAAGTTTTTGTTATACGAGCTTTCAAATTATATTGTGACTATATTATGTATTTCCCCGTGTTGATCCGGGCTCCTTTGCAGAATATACCATATGCTTTCCTGACAGGCAGCTCGTAAAAGGCGAGCATAGGCTCACCGTCACTAACACCGTGACACAGACTAGGTAGCAGCGACTCGCCCGGATTGGTACCACCGCCTTACCTATTCCTGCCGCCATAACGTCATGACGTGTTCCGGTTCGAAGGGTAAGGTAGCCGGTAATGTTACTTTTGCTCGAGGCCTAACATCCCGGCTACATGTTGGCAACGCACCATTACCACCTTTGGTGTCTCTAGGCAGCGTGAAAAAAAACCGAGATGTAAGTCTATTTTTCAAGTTAGATCAAACTGATCAAGGCGTGCAAACTTTTTGATTTGCGCACCACAAATTTGATAAAAACCGGTTAAGTGGTTTAGGAGCCGAACGGGGATTATCAACGTGATACGAAATAGCTATATAAAGATTTAATCGCAGAAAAAATTGCAAAAAACCGAATCTAATTATTCCATTATTATGCTCCGATTTCATCATTCTTTTTTCAAAATATAGCTAATGATTGAAATATAAATAAACTTTATCAACATCTTACTAATAGTTTTGAGTAGTAGTAGTAGTACTAAATAATACATTAATTTTTAAATCTATGAAGTCAATATCGATAAAAATTATGCATTGTTCAGTTTATCTCAAAAACTGCTAGTCGGATCATGATAAAATTAACATAAAACCACTACGGAAACATGACCTATATTTCAAAAAAAGAACCACAAAAAAATATTTATTGGCCGAGTGATCATGTAACAAACATACAAAACAACATACAGTCGAATTGTGAACCTTCTCTTTTTTGGAGTCGGATAAAAACATACAACTTAAAGACCAGAAATATTTTATAAAAATAATTATATCTACATATTATATACTGAATGTACAACCCAAAACGAGGGTTACTAAGCTTTCGGTCGGTGTGTCTGTCCATTCTTTTGTGGAAATAGTAGGTCTAGGATTAGTAGTAGTAGTAGTAGTAGAAGTAGTACTAGGTGCTTAAAGTCCAGGTCAATAGTTTGGATATTATTTTCAGCATTAACCACCAAAAGTCAACTGCAAATATGTCGCGAGAAACAGCTAGTTAATACCAAATACATTAATAAACTATCATCACTGTGTGATAGTCAAATCTATATCAAATATATATAGGTAATATTTAAATGTATACAGTAAAATACTAATAACAAAGAAATAAATGAAGAGATAAGTAAGTCTTTCTCACAGATAAGCTTTCTATAATTTTATATGTTTAGGTAGTATTTGTGTTCTGGATGTTTTGTGTACAATAAATATTTATCTATACATATATTATATTTGTATAGTTTTTACTAAATTATTATATTTTTTACTGAATTATTCTACCAGACCATGGTGGCATGGTTATCGCCTTTGTTTCCTAGCGGTCAGGTGTCGGACTTGACTTCTAGAGGTCCCGTGTTCGATCCTCGGGTCGCCCAATTTAATAACCTATCTAGAGTTTGTGATAGGTCTACTGGAGTTTTGTTGCTAAAATATTTTTGTTAACTATTAAAAAATAACGGTGGTGGCCAGATAATTGGTCTAAAGTAGGGATGTGAAAAAATAATCGATTATATAAAAAAAATATTATTTTTTTAAATGAAGCGATTTTTGTTAATCCATTTATTAACCAAAAATAATCGATTTTTCAATAATCGATTTTTTGTTTCGTTATTTCACGTGATACTTTCGATTTTTTTAATAACCGCAGCTTGAAACTACATAGATTAACAGCAACTCTATAATAGACGTAGAAAAATTACTTCTATACAACGCCATCTAGTTACTAAAAAATAGATTTTGGCAACATTCGAAAACTCTGAAGGTGGTTTCAAAAGTTTCTTTCTAAAGTTCAAACTCTGTTCTTTATAAATTTTGCATAAATAACCGTTGACTAAGTGTGCGAGTGAGTTTGCAGTTTATGATTTGTGGTAAAAAATATCCGATAAATGATCAAAACGTGGTTGGAAGGCTTACCTACTTTGTAATAAAAACATTGGTGCAACTGCTTTAGCTTTGAATTATTGAGTTGTTTCATTAAATTATAAAAAAAAACAATTTTTTTTAGAAAATCGATTACTTTTTATTAAAAAATCTATTATTTAAAAAAAATAAAAATCGATTAATAAAAAAATCGGTTTTTCTCTAGACAGGTCAAATCCCTAGTCTCAAGTAGCCCTATCACTTACGGCCGACATTATTAACCTATAAAAAATAAAGATATGACAATTTTAGATCAGTTACTAGGCAACCACTTTTATGTTTCAATAATCAAAATATCTTAGCAACGAAACTTTAGTCTTTCCTTATTTAAATAAATGAAATTAGCCGTTCAACTACGACCAAATTACTTTTTTTTTAAGTTGTACATTTCAAATATTTATTATCTGACCCAGCAGACGTTGTTGTGCTACTTTTTTAATGTGATTTCAGTAAAAATATTTGTGGTGGGTTCATCCTTGTCACTTAGGGGTATGAAAAATACATTTTGACCAATTCTCAAACCACCAATATGAATATGAGAATTTTATAATATATGAGAGTTTTAAATATAAGATGTTTGTAATGATTAATATTTACAATTTACAGGTACATTTTTTTAAAAATTTCAAAGTGCATATTTTTGTTTAAATGTTCTCAAGTTGAAACATCCTAACAGATTTTAATGAATTTAAGCTTAGAAATAGATTTTACCTTTTAAAAGAGAATAAGCTATTTTTTATGACAAAATGTCATCGGATTTCAGCGAAAGAAATTAAAAACTTTACTGCGCAGGTGAAAACTCGGACAAAACGCTAATTTGATGCAACGAATAATTGACAAGTAAAAGTTTAGTTAATGTAATTTAAGTTACTAAAAACACAGCGCTACTTAGGTGTTAATTTAAAAAAAACGAATTAAACAGCAACCTTTAAGTTAATAAATGGTTAAACATAGATAAGTTTATAATGATCCTCGTGAATAGTGGCTGCTATAGATAAAAAATAAAGTGTATTCCGGCCTTATCGCGTCTACCGTTCCACAGATTATGTTTATTTTTAATTTATAATACTGGCAACCGTATTTAATCATGGCGATTGCTGATGTCAAAATTATTGGAACGTCACTGTTAACAAGAAACCTTTACATACACCTAAAAAACTGTTTATGTTTGTATCTAAGTTTCGTTTTCACTTCTATAAATCTGAAGCGATTTTAGTGAGGTTTAGCATAGAAAAAGACTAAAGCATTTTGTTTTATTTGAGGAAATAGCTTACTTTGTCCCATGTCTTTGGTTACCACGAGATATGTAATTACCCTAATCGCGCAGATGAAACCGGTGGCTATATGAAGAGGTAGGGAGAGGCACAACCAGTGCACCCACGACTAGTCGAAGACACTAGGTTCCACATTGTGATAGGTGGCAAGCCTATCGCCAACCGGGCGCATATCCAATCCCGAGCAACGTTTTTTTATTAGAAAATTGGAAAACCCAAATTTTCTTTTTGTTGCGCGACACAGAAGTCGAACCCGGACCTCATGAAATCAATTCCGATAACTGAACCTCTAGACCACAAAGGCGACTACTAATTATTATAAATGTAAAGTTTGTAAGGATGGATAAATGGATGTTTGTTACTTTTTCACTTATATACTGCCGAACGTATTTAGATGAATTTTCACAGTATTAGAATATATGTCAGAATAACACATAACTTTGTATAATTAGGTACTGACAACGTCGGCGAAGCTAAGTGTGAAAGCTAGTATTGATTTCATAAATTGCTACTATACAATAAATGCCCCTATTTTGTAATATATGTAAACTGTAACCGCTAGTATTTACTAGTAAGTTATTCCGTCATGATTTTCAACTCCGCCCGGAGAACTTTTGTTATTAATTACTGAACCAATTTTGACATAACTTATCTAATATTTCTACTTATCTACAATTTAGATTATCAAAATCTTATAAAAAAATAATATCGGCTCTGTGGTCTAGCGGTCCTGGTGTTGGACTTGACTGCATGAGGTCCCGGGTTCGAATCCCGGGTTGGGCAACAAAAAGAAAATTGGGTTTTTCCAATTTTCTAACAAAAAAAATGTCCTAATAAAAAAATTTTTGCTCGGGATTGGAAATGTGCCCGGTTGGCGATAGGCTTGCCACCTATCACATTGTGGGACTTAGTGTCTTCGGTTAGTCGTGGGTGCCCTGGTTGTGCCTCTGCCTACTTCTTCGGGGATATGGTCGTGAAGATACTTTTTAGATTAACAAAATCATTGTTTAAATCGATTCAGTTCAAAAGAAATGATCGCGATGATTAAAATGTAATAGTTGTATTAGTGGTTTAAAAATGTGACGCCCCATTGTATACTAATTGAATAATGTGGCAATTTATTATACCATTATTCCATTAGTGCAGTTTGTCAGCAAAGGTCATCGAGTTCAGTAACGACTCGGCCGGATCAGCTTACTTTTTTCTGCTGCCTATTATTGCATTCCATTTCCATATTCTGATTTGGAGGGTAGGTTAGCAGATAACAAACTTACGCAAGGGCTTAAGCTCTCAGCGTAAGGTTAAGTACTCACGGAGTGGTTTTTGCGGTCGTATCGCTCGCAAACTTGTACGATTCTACCGGCGCAAACAACCGCGGGCGTTGGGAGTGTAAAACGCGTCGTGAAATGTGTTCTTACTCTCAGCATATAAATCTACATTCTATAGAAGCCGTGTGCCCGCAAAAACTGCGGGCGCGGGTTAAAACTGCGCCGTGAGTTCTTAGCCTAAGTTTGAATACACACTTTTTTTGTCGATGGTGACGCTAAGTGATGAGTATTTCTTACTATCAGAAGATCGTTGTTTGCTTTAAAATCTATCAAAAATATCAGGCGCATAAAATTAGGAACGCAAAACCAAAGTCAATTCCACTTTTTTATGGCTTCTAGCAACTACTAAGCCACTAAAATGTTAACCACCTAGGGTTAATACAATAAATAAAAATCAGTGTAATTACTAAAATTAGTGTAAATTATTAGCATGTCCCGCTACTAACTAGTGCAACGCTCGCTAGCTACAGATCGAGCTAAGTGGCTGTTGTTTGATTATCATCTAATTAAAAGAATTCCAAAGTTACATCACATCTATAAATATTATCATTATTATTTCTGGCAACGCTATAAAAGCAATAGCACTTTTTAAACAGATTATAAATAGCTAATGGGATTCTTCAGGAAGCGAGATATTAAATACAAATGAAAATAAACTGACTAATGAATCGTGTGTGGTCTTCTGTGAAATTTTATTAATTCGAGACATTTTTTATTCTTAACGATCGCCATATTTGTTTTGGCGTTTAAATCATAACTGTCAACGTGACAGCAAAGCGCCAAATGTCACAATGTTTAATGTAATGCCATAATATTTTTAGACATGCATTCCCGGATCCCGGGATTGGCATTAGAGTTTTGAATTGATTTTAAAAGGGCGGTCTATTAGCATACATGTTCTTTAATTTTGTAAATTTACAAACGAAGAAACCTATAATGGTCAGAAAAAAAAACTACTGTACAGGTACAATTTAAAAATAAGTGAATAAAATATTTCATTCTACTTGTTATAAAATTCTTTGAACTATTATTTGGGGCAATTTAAATACACTTGAAAACTTGAGTGCTGCAATGGGTTTTGTGGTAGTCTTAGGTAGTTTTATTTATAAACATAGTTTATTAGCACTCCATGGTAGACAATTTTGACATTTCTAAAAGAAGGTTAGCATTACTAGATTTGGTTGATTGGGCTTGCAAGTTTAGGAATTTTAGGTTTCCTTGAGAGACTACACATAATTACAGCAATGTAGCGGCAAACACTCAAAATCAGCAAAATGGTTAAACAAGGGATTGCAGTTAAGTGACGCCTCGTACAAACGTATAATCAAAAAAAATTACATGTAAATGTAACTTTGTAAGTTTTATACAAGTTTTAAAATTAATTGTAATATGTTTACAAAGACGCAACAAAGTATAAGACCTAATTACAACATTTACTCGAAGTAAGCACACTCTAAAACAAGTTGGTCAGTTGTACAGCAGTTAAACAATTACACTTATTTACATTAATTAAACAACTCATACTATTTGGTGTGAATTTAAATATTTTTTAACTTAATTTACACGTAATTAAAACAAAAGGTAATTTAATTATGATTCCGTAAGAGTTTAATTTAATTTTTAATTTAACTTAATGTTTTAATCGTGTGTACTTACTTGAAAATTTTCAGATGTATTATTAGAATTATAGAAGTGGTCTGTTTTCGTTAAAATAAATGTTCATGTGCTTGGCAAAGATTTTTGAATTAATGTAGTCATGTTTTTTTAAAAAAAAATCGAACTGAACTTTAATCTCTCTCATACTCTCATTAAAATTATCAATTACCATAGTCTCATCGTATTATACTCTAAACAAATTTTAAGTAAATGCAATGAATTTACACTAAACATTGTGTATGTAACTGATGTACATAATTGTACTCTAATAAAATATAAAGCCAAAGCTTACAACTGATATAAACTCACGCTATTTCATTAAAATAGTCAATAACCAAATTACCTATCTATTCATGATAGGTGAGATATTGTTTAGAAATATAGAAATGTTTTTTATGGTGGTAAAACTTTGTTATGTCTCGCTGCAATAGTATTCACTACCTTGTACTACCTTACAACAATAAGAAAATACACAATTATAGAAACAATAAATTTATGATCAAACAAGTCTATCCCGTAATCCCGGGATTAAAATTTAATTTTATATGTATTCTCTTCACTATTACTAACGTCTTATACAGTTAGCTTTCCTTTTTGTAAGAAGTGATATACCACTGTGAACGTATTTATGTGACATCGAACCTCTGTAGACACATTTAGTGGTCTTGTGTTGCCATAGCAGTAATTATTGTGAGAGAATGAGCCAAAGACTAATCTTTTTTTCAATGCTAATTGATTGCCTACATGTCAACAGATTAAATGGCGCGAAGTGTTTATTTTTCAAACGATTTTCAAATAGATGGTTGAAAATAATTGTCTATGATTACTAACCAGCAACTAGTGTTGGGTAAAAGCTATGTTTATGTTATTAACATTTTTGCTGAGCGCAAACGTATAATATTCTCAATTAACTTAAATTATGGCTGATCGAACTTTATAAAGGGTTATTATAAACATAAGTCATCATTTGGATATGTTACAGTTAAACTTGAAAAGTAGTAAAATCTATCTAATACGATGTAAAATTGTAGTCAAAAATAACTTTTGTAATTTTTTCACACTTTTAGGTTTATTGTGTTAAGTAAGTACATGTAGCCGAAGATCCCAAGTTAGGCCGACCTACACCAAGCTGATAATAGTATTAAACCAGTTTTATAACAAATTTAGTATATCAGAAAATATATTAAAAATGTGTTGCCTAAAAAATCTTGGTCATTTTTTTTAAATTTTTAAAATGTTTCTTACTCATCAATTGGTTCAATATTAAGATTTTAGCCCGACTTAATGTAGGAATAAGAAGCAGTTGCAGAAGTTGGGTTGCCTATTGTTTATCTGGATTGCCATATATAAACAGATAACTGTCGATGCTTGTTACTTCCACGGGATCGGGTAATAGGAAAACAAATATATATATATATCAACATACTTGCAGTTTCATTACAATTTTTACTATTATTTAAGTTGATATATAGGGTCGCCTGAAAAAAAATTGGATATGTTAAAAACATTTTTTTTAAATAATTAAAAATATTCGCTCCAGGTTTTTTTCAGGCAACCCATTTTTAATATATTTTCTGATATGATAAATTTGCTATAAAACCGGTTTTATCCTATCATCAGCTCGGTGTAGGTCGACCTAACTTCAGATCTTAGACTAATGCAATGATGTTTTCCGTAATATCTGCAACAAACGGAATAAAGTCATATCATTTTGTGTTGGTATGATTGCGTAACATTAGATGAAAATGTTATTATATTATAATTAATTATATAAGTACATACATACATACATATCTTCACGCCAAGTCCCTTACGGGGTAGGCAGAGAGTATCGAGTGCCACACCTCACGATCCCGACAAACCTGTCTTGCTTCCTTCACATTCATTACCCTTTTCATACAAACACGCCGGTTTCGGAGACTCTTGACACCACCCTCGGATAATATCCAATTGATCTGATCGTGAAATGTCAGCCTTGGTCTCCCCGGGTACCTTCATCCATCCACAATGGCATTGTATAACTGCTTTGTCAATCTTTATAAGTAATTATATTATATATTAATATATAATTACTTCAAGAACCAAAACGTAGAGTTGTTCGTAATTTTATTTTATATCATGTTCTTTATCTATCTATCACTAAGCAACAATTTGTATAGCAAATATGGGCTTCATGACCTATTAAAAGATAATTGACATCTCTGAATGCGGCTGCAAGTCGTTAAAGTGCTACTTGTACTCAATATAATGTGCATATCCTTTTTTTTAAGTTTGTTCCTAGTGTCCAATTGACCGCCTCGTTAGTCGAGTGCCTAGCGTACACGCCTAACTACATGGACCAACCGCGAGGTTCTGGTTCGATTCCCAACTGGGACAGGCGTTTGTGTGATGAACACTATGATGTCTGCATTTCCGGGTCTAGGTGTTTATTAAATTTATTTTAGCATCTATTTAAGTATTTCTATATACTTATTAGTATCGTTGACTAACACCCATAACACAAGCATATAATTTGCTTACTTTAGGGTTGGATTCAATTTGTGTAACTTGTTCAGGGATATTTATTATTATTATTTTCAATCTTGTCTTTTAGTTTATATGCCCGTGGATCATGAATATGCCCCGTATTAATAATTAAGCTCTTCCGAGGAAATCTGTGTAGTAGTCAAATGTAGCCTATGTCATTTTAATAGCTCCCTAGTTACTGTTATCTTCATATACAAACGCTTAACATTTCAACATTCAAAAACATTCTTATTTCTGTTATTACAACGTGAGAGGACGAACAAACGACTCAATGCAGATTAACAATTAGTATGTAGGTATATGTTCCGTTCATCTCAAAACGGACATTGCATTTTAACATGGAATTTGTTTTTATTTTGGTTTTACTTTTCTACTGATACTTTTTAGACGTACATAGGTAGTTTATAATCCTAAATTAATAAATTTTGGTGGAAGAGCTAAATAAATTTAAAATGCAGACGAAGTCGCGGACTGCAACTGGTTCAGAATAATAATAACACTAGTATAAAAATAAAAATGTCTGTCAACGTGTGGGTGCATGAAATATAATTTATCACCTCACTTTGCTTGCAATTAATATTATAAACAAAGTATAATGATATCGGATGTCGCGGTAAGAGATAGGTTCACATACAGACACCATACATCACATTTTTAATATATGGCTGCTGGTACACTCACAGGGGGCTTTGTATTCATATTGGTGATCGAAAAGTAATGCATAACTTTGTACGATTTTCTTCATATTATGACCTTGATAATAATATTCTAAATTTGAATTTAAAAGTCGTTCTGTGTCTCTTGTGTAGAATGTAGTATAGACAATTTGAATTTCTGCCAGGCAGCTCGTAAGATGCCAGCACAGATTAAATAGTAAATTACTAACGAAACCACATATAGCAGGGTGCTGGCAGCAGCCAGTAACATGCCCGCCTAGAGATAACCCAGCTTGCTTATTCCTACCGCCTTAATGACTCTTGTTATATCCCAGTAAGGAAAGTAGGGTAGCCGGTAGACTTAAACAATACCTTATATGCCACAGCGAGGAACTTATTCGTATACCTAACATCTATAGTGTCTCTAGGGCCATGGTATTCTCCACGGTGTCCCTCCCGATGGTAAGAGACAAGTCTTACTTTAAGGAGAGCTGTGTGCTTGTTGACACCTCACATAAAAAGGTACTTATTGTAGATATAGCAAATGTATAGTGCTGCGCCCGCATTTTGTAGCGCCTCTAGTTCGGAAATAACTGTAGTTCTTTTAATTACGAACTAGAGGTAATTATGAACGTCGCTTTAGTTAGATTTATTGTGTGAACCATCTGTTATTTGCCGTGAAGCAATTTTTAAGGAACCACTATGATTGCCTTCTACGGCATTTCTTCGGTTGCCTATTTATACTATATCTACAGATAGTCACTTGTGAAACTTTAACGGAAATGGCCGTTAAATAATGTAATATACATTTTTTCACCGTTAAAATGATTATCTAGATCTAAATAACATAATTAATAAAATATTGAATAATGACTTACATATGTTAGTAAATCCTAAAAATACAGATATAAATATATATTAATTAATCGCTGGTCCTTTTAATTTGACTAAAATTTTCTACCTTCTTTACTCGAAATTCGGTATGAGCGTAAATGTACAGACGCAACGGTAACTGTTTTCACCTGTGCGTGTACCACGTCCCCGGTTCTTCTGGTCTGCGGTGGTTCTTAAAATTAAGTCATCATTCACAGACATCCAACTGTTTCTTTTTTATAAATGCCATGCTGGATGATGGTATGCCAGATGTAATAACATTATCTTTACATATTTTATGAATTTCTACAGGACACATAATGTATGGCTACACATATTTCTAAACGAACCACTACAAGAGATACGTCAGAGCTTGCTAATATTTTATTATTGTTTAGAGGAATCCCACTTGAATTCCAGTATCAGTTTACCCTCCAATCTATTTAACACATTTTGCTAAATTGAATTTTTCATTTTCAAATTTCAACACTTGGTAGAACTTTGTTTTTGATTTTTTCAGAATAAACACACAAGCTTAGACGGGCCTAACAATTTGTCTCTAGGAATTTCTAAATGTTACAAGATACATGATCTGAAAAGGTTATCAATTTTCTTTCGGTTTTCTGTTTCTCTGTTCACTTTTTACACAGAAGCAATTGAATTAAATTTACGAAAGTTTCTGTAGTAGTATTAGTAGTAGTAGTAATAATATATCAATAAGGCCTTTTGATTAACCCCACGCATAAGATTTTTAACATGTTAAGAAATCTTATTAATGTTGCCAAAGTGGATTTCTACCAGGCACTGCTATTCTCGAGACAAGGAACTTCAATCTGGAATTGTTTTATTTGAATTTGTTTAATAGTTTTACTTTTGTACTTTATAGATCAGTCAGTGATGTCTACTAGAAATTATTAGAAATGAAAAAATAGATATACTATAACATCCACTACAATTTACTACCTTATATAGTATTAAGTAATTAAAAATTTTTTAGTGAAATATTTTTTCGCTGAAATGTATGTATATAGTATTTACATGATATACCCATTTGAACTTTCATAAAATTATTTTAAGGTATATAAATCAGATATTTAACATATTTTAGCTCTTATTATTATAACTTCTGTAATTTTCGATTTGTATAAGTAATATACTTACCCAATACATATAATTTTACCTAAAAACCGTTTCATTTTTGGTATTATTCGTCAATAAAATTTTATTTCTAAATTACCACTAATTCTTTCAAAGTTTCAAATTTTTTTTTTTGAATATTGATATTTTTTAATTAGTCACATTGCGTAACACCATCCAAACGCTCTTATAATCCTTATTTTGACAGCAAACTCTTCAATGGAGGTAAAAAAAAGACTGAACGAGACAGCACTATACGAGTGATAGGGAGGGAACATCAGCCTCTCTTTGGGTGGTATTCTGAGTCATATAGATTACCGAGTGGTTGACGGATCAAGGTTTTTTTTAACCTTTCAAAAGTGTTAACTGATTGTAGTTAAAGTACGGGAGTGGGTTTGGGATTTGGGTTTTTTTGACTAGTAGTAGCTCCTGGTTTTGTAGAACATATCTTCATGTTAATTTCTGCATAACGAAGAGATTAGGTATATTTGAAAGTCTGTAGCTGCCTAGTAATCAGCTGATGTTTGTTGTTATTTTTAAGAGAGAGTTAGGCAGAGGCACAACCAGGACACCTATGACTATTCGAAGACACGACGTCCGACAATGTGATAGGTGGCAAGCCTATCGCCAACCGTGCACATATTATCAAATCCCGAGGAACCGCTTTTTTTATTGGAAAATCCAATTTTTTGTTTAGTTGCCCGACCCGGGAATCGCACCCGGGACCTCATGCAGTCAAGTCCAACAACTGGACCGCTAGACCACAGCGGCGACCTAATAAAAATAACAGACCCTAATAACATATACAAAAAAAGATAAACACGTCGTTTATAAATACCAGAACTGTTACTGGGCCATTATTAGTTTTTTTTTTTTAATATAAAAAGATAGCGAATCCACAGACGGCAGATGGTAATAGACAGCCGTTGCCTACTGGTTGAGACCATATTTTTTAATTGCGATTAAAATATATAATTGCGATTATATCTTATGAGCTGGATCTGATGCTAAGCAAGTCTACAGCCACAGTACCCTCCAGCACCTAATACGATAGTCGCGAGCATTGCTGCTATGGCGGCGAGACTAGTTAATCTGTTCGAGCTGCTGCACAGTTTTAGGTTTGACTGAAAACAATACTAGTTTAATAGCTTGGTACACGGCGGCTTACCACCGGCGAGCAATGGGTTAGTCACATCCCAACACAGATGAAATATGTTCTTGTATACGATAAAGCACCATAAGCAATTTTCTGAAAATTTTAAAAATTTTTGCGTAAAGCTAGATAATAATAAAGACCTGAAGCCGGGATTTATAAAAATTAGTACATTCTTGTATTAGTTTCTACTTTATCTATTTTTTAAAAAATGTCTTAGATTTTAAGTTCGAAGTTACTAAAATAGCAAAACGATATAAACAATCAGTTTTTAATACGCAAGACAACATACAACTAACTGTTCCCGCGAACTTCGTCAAGATAAAAAGTATCCTACGTCCTTGTCCCGGTTCTAAGCTACCTCCGCACCAATTTTCAGCCTAATCGATTCAGCCGTTCTTGCGTTATAAATAGCCGCCGCCATAATGTCAGCGCTTGCCTTTGACGTGTTTCGGTTCGAAGGGTAAGGTAGGCGACAGACTTACTTTTGCTCGAGGTATAACATCCCGGCCTAAGATTGGCAACGCACCATTTTCACCTTTGGTGTCTCTAGGCGGCGTGAATTTCTTGCCATCAGGAAATCCGTCTGCTTGTTTGCCTTCCAATATCATAAAAAAGTGTAACTAACATCACTTCCTTTTATTATGAAATAATGCGGCTCCTGTAATAGCAAGAGATAACTAAACTTTACATAAGAAATAAAAGCGGTAATAAATAAAAAGCATAATTATATTCGCAAAGATGCTATCAAAACACGTAATGGTCACAGTACCTACACATTTGGTCAAGCTGTTTGCCCAACATCATGATTTAACAACTTGGGCTACCAGCTACTGGGCCCGCATACCCACATTGAGACTACTGGTTAACCCAAAACCCAAATCCAAAACTCCGTGACTAATAAATACCACGGGGCCACAAGGATAGAAATTACAAAGGAACTCTTTAGTAAACTAATAAAAAACTAAAAACAAACTATCACTAAACACAAGATCACCGTGAATCAGACAGACAGACAAAAAAACAAACAGAAGACATCTCAATTACTTTACACAATCATAAATAGATTTGTATGACAAACAAAAAAAGATTATATGTCACTAACATAGAGTTTAAATTAAAATGGTAACATATGTAAATAAATTTCTTGATGAGAGAACAAAGTTAATTAAGCAAGTAAATTTTTACTAAACTTTATACCTATGGGTTAGAGTTTATTTTCAAACAGCATTTAATTTTTATGTAGGCAAAAATTAATTTTATTTCTTTCGAAATAAAGTTCACGTAATTTTATTTTACCATTTTGTAATTTCGATATCTATAAAATCGAAATTATTCCTCAAATAATTTATTTGAGAACATGTTTTATTACATGCCATTAGAGTTTAATTTTAAATGTAATCGTTTAATGGAAATTTACATAGGTGTTATGCAAATTTAAATCATATTAATGAGGTTTTAGAGTGTATTTTTAAGCGATGTAACACAAGCTTAAGATGTGGAATCTAAGTTGAAATGTTTTGGTGACATGGCTTACGATGTGTGGACAGAGAATGCATGCAGACGTCATTACGATAAAAAAATGTGTTCACAAAAAATGGACAATCAGAATTAATTAACTTGGCTAACTGCGGGATAGGAATATGAGTTTTGTTTGTGTAAGGAATAATATTTTTAGTTAGTGACACAATTACCTTTTATTTGAAAATAATTAAAAGTAAAAGAATATTAAGCTTACATCAAAAAAAGGGTTATTAGATTTGATCGACTCTTTTAGAGGTTACTTACAACAACTGCTATCCAAGAGGTAGCGTTGATAGTTAATTTTGATAACATTGATGTCACTTTTGGAGATAGTTTTGATGATAATTATCTCACTCCTATGATAATGTAACTTATATAACTTTAAAAAATCTTTTAAAAAATCTTTTAAAATAGCTTTTCTTTAAAAAATCTGATTAAATCAACCTATTTAAAAACAAGCTCTTAATTATAAAAAAAATCATGTTTTTTTAATTAAAGAGCTCAGTATTGCTACCTATATGACAAAAAAGGGAAGAATTACTCAGCTCTGTATGTAGGTATACCAAATCAGTCGGCGTTTTATTTATTCGTGATGACACTTAACTTGTTTTACCCAATAGACAAACAGATATTTTCTCTTTGTGAAACTGACATTTTCTGACATATCATCACTGTTAGCATACCTCCGGTTTAATGAGTAACTTATAAACTTTCGCAAGAAGCTGATGATTCGAGCATTAACCAACTTGATAAATAAAGGCGATGTGTATTTCAAAAGATTACAAATTGCGTCTGCTTATTTGCCTTCACGTAACTAATAACTGGATCAGCAATTTGCACTTAAAATGTGAATCATACAATTAATTCGAGTTAAGAGGAAGCTCTCGTCAACTTGTCCTCAACTCTTAATAAGAGGTGGAAATGGAATGGACTTCGTAGAATGAAGTCGACTTTGTGGAATATTTTATGAAGTAAGTAAGACTAATGCAACTCCACGGGTTTGTCCCGCTTTGGGTGGCCGGACCACCCGTATGCGCGGGCGCTGGTACACTGCGGCTCGTTACTGCGCTTATTTCAGGACTTCAGCTATACTATAGGTCTAATACCAAGTACACATGCTTAGTAAACCTCGAGACACCTACATCATGCTAAACCCAGGCTTATTTGAAGAATATAGGCAACAGGCTACCTACCAAGTAGTTATATAAATCGGAGATGATTAGTGTGTCACTATCACCGTGACCATGACTAGGTGATAGAGAAGCGACGACTCGCCCAGTTTGGTACTAGAGAATGCCGCCATATCTGTGGTATTATAAAATATGAAGAAATAAAAAGCCATTTAAGCTATGTGTGAAAGAGGTTTTCGTTGTAGAAACAGAATTATAGAATCGAGAGGTACTGTTCGCCTATCGCCACCCGTGGACAAGGCATGAATTCGATTCTCGACAAGTATTTGTATGAACAAATGTCTGAGTGACTGGGTCTAGGTGCTCGGTTTTGTTATGTTATCTATGCATTTGATTTTTAAATAAGGATAAAATAGGATAAAATTTGTCCAGAGACATTTTATTTACCGCCTATTATAGTCACTTTGTTGGCCGATGGGTTAGCGCATATGCCTGACTCCACCTGACTAATGCCAAGGGTTCGATTCTTGACGGAGGCAGGCACCTAAGTGACCGATGGGTTAGCGCATATGCCTGACTCCACCGACTTACGCCAAGGGTTCGATTCTTGACGGGGACAGGCATTTGTGTGATAATCACACAAATATCTGTATTTCGGGTTCTGAGTGTTTATTAAATGTTAGTATACCTACTACCGGTACGTATTTTTTAAGTATTTCTATGTATTAGTCTCGTTGCACTCGTATAACACCCATAACACAAGTACCTGTTACATTTATCACTTTGAGGTTAGAGCAATTTTTAAAATTGCTCCTGGATTATTTGTAATTATAACTTCTACATTAATTATTATGATTTATTATAAACATATTATTTGTTTTATGCTTATGCATTGATTATTTTTTATTGTCTTTTAATACACTTTCATCAACAAATTTGTCGTTAATCTTAAGTATGTAGTAAAATTGTATAATGTGTGTAATCCTTTGATTAAAGAAATAAATAACTATTCAACACCATTGCTTTTATGGAATTCAAAAAATAAAAAAAAAACTTAACGGCCTGCACAAGTATTTTTATTATCTGTATTAGCGTAAAAACTAAAACACGATTATCATATCGTGATCATTATAAATGGACTTATTTCAATTAATTGCTACAAAATATCAGGCGGTATCATCATCTCTCATTCTTGGTAAATATCTCTAGTATGCGCTGTTACTAGAGATATTTACCAAGAATGGCCTCTTGTACTAATTAATTAGGGCTATTATGTACAGTATACATTCTTTTGAATATATAAAAGACTACGCAAAATGTAGGTAATTAAAAGTATCTAGTTTAAAATATTTGAAAATTCTGCAACAATTTAAGAGCAATAAAACTGCAAAAATTGACTTCTATTTCACTTTGTCAAAGTCAGAAATAAGAAAGAAAGAGGTCAGCGTACCACAGAAATGTTATGGGTGCGTCGCTATCCTGTGGTAAGGATGTTAGGCCAATGGGGCAAGTAAACAGACTACCTCACCCTTTAGACCGGAACATGACAGTCATTATGGTGGTGGGAATAGGTAAGGCGGTTGACCTGGGTAAGTTGTTGCATAGCATTCTAGCACCATTTGTTCATTGGTGATGATGTGATTTTTACCTATGCTCACCTGTTACGAGCTGCCTGTCTGAGCAGATGGTCTATAAGTCGTCTGACCTCTAAATTCTTTCAATATCTTGCCTGTTTTTAGTCCATGGAGTCTAAAGAACAAATAACACAAATTAAACAGTTTCATTAACTCGCGACAAAACTTGAAATGTACCAAAGAAGCATACCTAATTACAAACTACAATTTATTTATTAATATTTCTAGGCAAAAAAATCGAGAATTTTTGGCATTGGTTAAACATGGTAATAATTTTGATTTTTTTGAATAACGAGTGATTACTACAAGCCCAGGACGTTTGAACGAGAAGAACGAGTAATACTGCGACTATGTGTGGCAGATGATAAAGCAAAGACTAAAGTAACAGCAAAGTTCTTTCTTTATGTTTTGGCCTTCACGTTAGTATTTTGCCATTAGTCAAGTAGAAATTTGCATTAAATTTTATATCAATTATAATAAGTCATCAGCAAGTTTACTCCCCGTGTTGGTCCGGGCTCCTTTGCAGAATAGACCATCTGCCTTTCTTGCCAGGCAGCTCGTAAAAGGCGAGCATAGGCTTGCTGTCACTAACACCGTGACATCGGACTAGGTGGTAGAGTTTCGCAGCGACTCGCCCGGATTGGTACCACCGCCTAACCTATTCCTGCCGCTATAACGTCATGACGTGTTCCGGTTCGGAGGGTAAGGTAGCCGGTAAACTTACTTTTGCTCGAGGCCTAACATCCTGACCTCAGGTTGGCAACGCACCATTACCATCTTTGTTGTGTCTAGGCGGCGTGAATTTCTTACCATCAGGAAATCCGTCTGCTTGTTTGCCTTCCTCTAACATAAAAAAAATCATCAGTCATAAGCCGTCAGTAAGTCATGATAAGTCATGTCAGGCTCTTGAGTAAAGCGGCGGCCTCATCACACAAGCTCTTGTAATGAGATTTGGCGAAAACGAGGAAATACACGATACGCTAATTTCTTCACGATTATTTTATTTGTGCATTTTCACCGAACAAAATTGTACAAAATGCCACCAAAATTGACTAATTTTACTCAATATCAACACAAAATTCAATAATTATGAAAAAACTTCGACCATCTTTTCTCTCGATGGCGCCAAAAAACTCAAACAGCAAAGTTAAGTTGATATTATAGTCCGTACCACAGTGTAATTAGGACTATAATACCAATAATTACTCTTTGGTTATTATTGAAACGGTTTAAGTGTCAAACATTTAAAATACGATTTTATTTTATTTTGTTAGGTATAAGCTTGTTTTGAATCTATATCCGGGGCGGAAAGCTGCCTCTGGTAGGAATCACCGGAAAATTCCTCTTCTAAAGATGTTTAATGGTTTTTTTTATGATATTGGAAGGCAAACAAGCAGACGGATTTCCTGATGGTAAGAAATTCACGCCGCCTAGAGACACCTAAGATGGTAATGGTGCGTTGCCAACCTGAGGTCAGGATGTTAGGTCTCGAGTTAGGTGAGTAACAGGTCATGACGTTATGGCGGCAGGAATAGGTTAGGCGGTGGTTCCAATCCGGGCGAGTCGCTGCGAAACTCTACCAAAAGAACAACTGAACTGAATAACCATATATAATAACTGAATGGCAAAACAAATAATTCATTTACAAAACAAACAGTATTATGTTAATCTATTACAAAATATTTATTTAATATTGTTTGTTTCGTTCTATGTTTAATAGAATAATTAAATTAAGGCAAATGCAAGGCAATGAAAGATATTGGTTTTTAAGTCTCTAATAAGTACTTACTGCTTTTTGGCCTAATCTAACCTGGAACACTACAACAGCAATCACTGATTTTAAGGCATGTAAAGGTAAGGCATCTGTGATACTCCTGGTGTTGCGGATGCCCGTGGGTGGAGATGATCACTTTCCATCAGGTGACCCACTTGCTCGATTGCTTCCTCTTGTAGAAAAAAGACCATGTTTTAACCCGGGTAGAATAAACATTCCTTTCTTCTAATTGAGAATGTAAGAATCACTTTTGTTTAAAATTATTTAAGTAAGGTTGCCGACGGACATCCCCAAAACCAGGAGTATCACAGATTGCCGTTGCCGACCTTTAAGGAATGAGTACGCTCTTTTCTTGAAGGTCCCTAAGTCATAATTGTTTGGGAAGATCGCCCTTGGTAACTGATTATACAAAGGTGTTGTGCGAGGTAGAAAATATCTTCGGAATCGCACAGTTGTAGATTCCACAAGATGTCCTAAGGTGGAAATATCAGGTCAGGATATATTAATTATGTCTCCATTTTGACATACTAAATCTACAAACTCATGTTGGATGTCAGGAAATAATTATTTGAGATATTCTATCTAAGTTATGTTTAGAAATAGCTTTAAATCAGCGCAGTAACTTGTATAACCTGTATGTTAATTCTTAAGTTGATAATAAACAACTTTTGACAGTTATCGCTTAATTATCTGTGGTAGCAACCACGATGATTTTCAATTATAATTTTATTTAAATAAAATCAAGTGTATCTCTTTTATGTTAATGATAAATGTTAATGTAAAAGCTTTTGGTTTTGCAAAAACTATGAGAAAACTATTTTGATTGTCTTTTTGACTAGTTTATGATGAGGAAATTTGATTAAATTCTTTAACGTATTGGCATTTCTGTTGTTGATTTACTGTCCCCTAAAAGGACCACAGTTGTTAGTAATTATGCGCTACATGTAGCCGAAAATTTTATTGAGTACTTGACTTGGTGGTGTGTTTTGGCGCCATCGAGAAAAAAAGATGGTCGAAATTTTTTAATAATTATTGAATTTCGTGCTGATATTGGGTGAAATTAGTCAATTTTGGTGGCATTTTGTACAATTTTGTTCAGTGAAAGTGCACAAATGAAATAATCATGAAGAAATTAGCGTATCGTGTAATTACGCGTTGCCGCCAAATCTCATTACACGAGCTTGAGTAATGAGGCAACCGCTTTACCCAAGAACCTGACATGACTTACTATCTACTGACGACTTATGACTGTTGACTAATTATAATTGATTAAAATTGATATAAAATTTGATGCAAATTTCTACTAGACTAATGGCAAAATACTAACGTGAAGGCCAAAACCTAAAGAAAGAAAAAAGAGTACTTTTCTTGTAAATAGTATGTCTATTTACAAGTAAAGTACTCTTTTTTCTTGAATGAAAATAATAGAAGGACTACAGAATAGACCATCTGCCTTACTGCCAGGCAGCTCGTAAAAGGCGAGTAAAGGCTTACCGTCGCTAACACCGTTACATCTGACTTGTGATTGAGTTTCGCAGCGACTCACCCGGATCGGTACCACGTCCTTAGCTATTTTCCTGCCGCCATAACGTCATGACGTGTTCCGGTTTGGAGGATAACGTAGCCAATAAACTTACTTTTGACCCTAATATCCCGGCCTCAGGTTGGCAACCCAGCATTACCACTTTTGGTGTCTCTAGGCGGCGTGAATTTCTTACCATCAGGAAATTAGTCTGCTTGTTCGCCTTCCAATACCATAATAATTGTTGAATTCTTTCAATCGCTTCGCTTCGCTTGTGTAGCTCGCTTATCACAATATTGCTATATCGCATGCGCGACTTTCGTACGATAAGTTTCACGGTTGGTGTAGGTATGTTTTTAATAATCCAAATCTATATGTATACATGTAACGGCTAAACTTGAAACTTTGGTTAAAACTAGGTCTACCCGGTTATAAAACAAAACCTAACCTTACAACTGGCAGTAGCTACACCGTTTTAACCGACAAGACCTAGTTGTAACCAGATTTCGGAGTTTGACCGTACCTATGTAGAAGAAGGTCGTGTTAGTTACAATAATAATTAGAAGTTAGGTACACTAATTATATCTCGAAAACGGCTGCACCGATTTTGCTCAAAACTGAAGGTAGGATTTTGCTGAAGTAGGAGATAGCTTATAACCAGGAGAAGAACATATAGTAGGTACGTACTTTTTTATCTCGTTCGACTGAGAGGAAACTAGGAAAAAGAGCACTTTAATTTTTTCCATACAAATTAAACGGGAGGAAAGTTCGCCGGAGCAGCTAGTTTTATATATGAAAACGAATTTCCATTTCCCATTGTTATAGTATTACGCCTGAAACGTATGTTCAGTTTTGTCAATTCTTTTTTACGGGGGTGGGGGCTTACGTCTTACCAGAGATTAGTAAATATATTATTGTCTTTGGTCTTACATAGCAAAGCGATTGCGTCAGTAGTCAGGAGACACATCTGTGATACTTCACGTACTTATATCCGTAGATACCTATATCCTGTTCCAATTCCTTTTTGCATGAAATCAAGACCCAAGTATAAGTTCAAAAGTAATCTTACAGATGACCGATTTGACTGCTTGCCTCCTCTTCTATAAAAAATGTAATTAAAAATTTTAGCAATTGTTACTTCGCTCAAAACCATTATTTATCAAATTACCAAGGGCGGTATTTTTAAACGCATGCTACTTGAGAACCTTCAAGAAAAAAAATTTCCTTAAAGGTAGGCAACGCATCTGTGATACTGCTTGTATCGCGGATGTCCGTCGGCATATCCGGTTCCAATTTCCTATTCAAGTTCAAGAGTAATCTTACAGATGATCCACTTGCCTGTTTGCCTCCTCTTCTATAAAAATAGCAACATTATGCGAAGTAAAGAGGTTTCTTACGGCTTTAATCTTCATAAAAATTGTAAACGGTTATTTAATGGCCATCAAATATATTTAATTAATCAAACATCATCAAACAATAGTAAACCTTATCAAAAAAACGAAAAGGTCTAATTTAGAGAAACAATAAAATAAACTATTATTGTAATTTAGATAAAGAAACTAAACTTTATAATAATGAGATAAGGTTTAAAATTTATCGTTCATTATTTAATTATGATACGCTAAATGGTATAATTACTTTTTAGGTTTCAAGAATTGTAACTTTATTAACATTGCAATAAGATCGATTTTTTAACGTAACACAATATGGCCGTTTTGTACTTGGATGACTTTATTAAACGTCGTTGGTGGTAGCCCACCTGTTTGACAATTTGACCAGCACTTACCACTTTTATTGCAATAGTATGACAAGTCAAGTACTGTGAAGTTATACAGTGGTATTATTTACATTGACCACATGAGGTCCCGGGGTTGATTCTCGGATCGGGCATTAGTCTTTTTTTTTAAATTCTTCTGTAGTATAGATATAATACGCTGATTTTTTTTTATGATATTGGAAGGAAAACAAGCAGACGTATTTCCTGATGGTAAGAAATCCAAGCCGCCTATAAACACTAAAGGTGGTAAGGGTGCGTTGCCAACCTGAGGCCGGAATGTTAGGCCTCGAGCAAAAGTAAGTTTACCGGCTACCTTACCTTCAAAACCGGAACACGTCATGACGTTATGGCGGCAGGAATAAGTAAGGCGGTTTTACCAATCCGGGTGAGTCGCTAAGAAACTCTACCACCTAGTCAGATGTCACAGTGTTAGTGGCCTAAATAAGCCTATGCTCGCCTTTTACGAGCTGCCTGGCAGGAGGACAGATGGTCTATTTTACAAAGGAGCCCGGATCAACACGGGGAAATTGACTTGATTGTGTTGGTAAGTGCATAACTTCCAAACGACTAGACCGATTTGGCTTATTCTTTTTTTATTGTGTTGTCGGGAGAAGGATCTCATGAAGAGAAAAGGAAAGTTGCCGAATTTGGAAAAAATAATACTTATTTTTTTCCATACAAACTTAATGGGTGGAACGAAGTTAGCCGAGACAGCTAGTTTTCTAATGAAAACAAAGTCGAAAGGTCGTAATCTTATCACCAACCACGAACATATCCAACGTAAATGGTTGGTGATGAGTTTACTACCTGGCACATTGTAGTATTTGTCCTACCTTGTACCTTCGACATGTCGTGATAACTCTGGTTGTACTACCTCTTCGAGAATACGGGCGTTAAGATACTTACTTTTTTATTATACACTAGCAGTTTCTGCGTGACTTGGCCTCTACTACATCGATTTTTATGAAACAAAGCTATATCACTCAGGGATAATGTAGCATTCTAAAGGTAAAAGAATTTTTGAAATCGGTCCAGTAGTTTCGGAGCCTATTCATTTCAAACAAATAAACAAAAAATCAAACCTTTCCTCTTTATAATATTAGTATAGATGTCAAACCGCAACATTATCATGCTAAAGGTTTTTTTTTGCATTTACGCATGAAATTATTGCCACACCCATCAATAATCTGGAAGTTTACTTTAATTTCTAGCACGTAGACTTTCAATCCGCTACGTAGGATGTCTCTCTGCTTGGAAGCTCGTAAGAGACGAGCAGGTTATATAGGTAATTGCCAACAAGGTCACTGGTGGTAGAGTGCTGCACAGTAACTAGACAGGATAGGGATCCAACGCCTTAAATATTCCTGTCGCCATAATGACAGTGTACACACGTTTTTTTGTAGTTAATACTTGTACTTATCCACAATATACTTTATTTAACACTTTCTGTTACTTTCTACCCAACCGGTTTCACTTTTTATAGCATCATCAGGGCTTTGAAACTAAAGATAAAAAGATGAATAAGATATTTTATAACTATATACTTAACATAAATATATTATTTTATAACACGACGCTGCCGTGTTCCAGTACGTTGAATTACGATTTTAAGGTTAACATTATTTTTTAAAGAATTTCCTTGTACTCGATCACTAAGATCTTTCTACGGTGTCCTCCTGAACTATCGACGATCGAAGTCAAAAAAACTATGTTATGTTAGATTATCTCTGCCTACCACGTAAGAGACGAGTTCGTGAAAATATTTGTATGAATTAAAAATTTCGTATACTTTTTACATGGCGTAAAAAAATGTCCACCATAAAAAGCTCCCACGACGTCCGTAATGTCTTAATTAGTGGTCTGTGGGTGGTCTGGTGACGTCATCGAGCCGGTTCTGTCTTGGCTCACTCACTGGTTATGCTATAAACCATGGAGGAGATTTTCAATATTGTTATATTGTTTTATTACCGTTATAATAATAGATGTCAGTGCCAACATCCTCTTATAAATAAGCTTTAAAAGTTGACAGTTTTTACTCAACATCGTGTCCATAATATTTGTTTCGTTGGTCCAGGGATTGGCGTACAGGCATACATACATCCATGAGGTTCGATTTGACCTTAGATGTGGCTGAATTTCATCCACTTTCAAGATTAAAATAACAAAATGTGTATGTTTGCATATTTCGTTTTCGCGAAAAACATCTACGTGGATTGTAATGTTTTCAATGCGCAGTCTTTAGAAGACATGTATCCACACTAATAATATAATCGTGAAAGTCTGTCTGTCTATTTCTTTGTTACTACTAAACCACTTATCTGATTTGATTTTGATAAAATTCGAGTTGAAAGGACTTTAATAGAGGATAAAAGTTTGTATGAAAGTCGTATTATTATTCTACCCTGACGAAGTCACAGGCAAACAGGTAACAAAAAAAACTGCTGAAGTCTCTGCAACTACCCACGGGAACGCCAAAAAATGTAACAGTCGTTAAAATTTACTTATCTTTGCATAAAATAAAACCCGCTTTATTGCCACTATGGTCTAGTGATCTTGGATTCGAATCCCGGGTCGGGCAACTTAAGGATGTGTATGTGTATGGATTTTTTAATAGAAACCACGTTGCTTATTATTGGATAAGTGTTTAGTTGGCGATAGGTTTGCCACTTATGAAATCGTGAGAGTGAGCAAACAAGTGATTAATATATTTTCTTGTTTGTTTCAGGTCGAAGTAAGTACCGGTCCAGACAACTATGTAAGAAATATTTGAGCTAAATTAACCCTTAACATAACAGAATGAAACTGAACATTAACATTTTATATAATCGTTATCTATATATTATTTCACATTATATATTTTTACAAAAGCCTACTATAAAAAATCAAGTAAGTATAGGTTGTGTAATGTAGTATACTATACTACTACAAATATATAATATATTAATATAAATAACATTATATACTATAAATAGTATAAACTCTTCATACGAGATTTTCTTCTCTCTGAAATATGAATCCAAATAATCATTAAAATGAAATAAAGTTATTTACAATTAATATGAATCACATTTTAATAAAGCATGTAATGTAACGTTTTGCAATTTAAACATTAAAACATCTTTAGTAATTTATCTCGATTTTAGTATTTTTAAAAATAGAACTTTAAAAAATAAATTACTTTATTTTTTTAGTAAGTAGATTATGGATGAATAAATTTGATATTAAGAGCATCGCACACACTTAATGAATTATTTATTAAGTTGCAAAAGCTTTGCAAAACTATAAACAATTTATGTTAAATCTTAAATGAAATACAAAATAATGTTCAAAACACCTGTTTCTAGATCATAACTTTATATTTATGGAACTAATGTAAATAAAATTTACAGAGTATTTTGATTTAATATGTCAAGATAAGATTAATAATATTTTAAAATCTGTACACATTTTAAAATCATTCATTTTAAAATCGAAACACATTTGAATTACTTCAATTATTGGTTTTACTGAATTCCCTTTTTTCATCTTGCGTACTGCAAAAGATTAAAATTCACTTCCTAAAAAAATAATGGAAAATTATGATTTAAGCAAAGCAAGACTAAATGAAAATACTTCTCACTTAGCCTTAACTTAACTTTAACCTCAACATCACTTAGAAAGTGAGAGTGTGTGATAAAAATTACTATAATCAAACCTGAGGATCTACAAACACTACAATTGTTTCTAGATTATTATAATAATCTTGTAATTAAGTAAGAAATTATTGTTGTCTGTATTTTTTTTTATTTTTGCTATTGTCATGATGTCCCAATTTAAAGTCCTTAAACACCTATTATTTATATGGTCTAGCGTCTATGGTCTATGGTCTCTATGGTCAATGGTCTCCGCGGTCTAGCGATTCAGTTGTTGGACTCGACTGCATGAGGTCCCGGGTTCCAATCACGGGTCGGGCAACAAAAAATTGGGTTTTTCTAATTTCCTAATAAAAAAAATTTTGCTCGGGATAGGATATGTGCCCGGTTGGCGGTAGATTTGCAACTTTTCACATTGTAGGACTTAGTATCTTCGGCTAGTCGTGGGTGCCCTGGTTGTGCCTCTGCCTAACTCTTCGGGGATATGGGCGTGAAGATACTTTTTTATTTATTTATATGGATGTCGTGTTGCATTTTTATATTGATAATGATAACTATGCATGATTACATCACAAAACCTTGTTTTATTATATTTTATTTTATTAAATTAATTTTATGTTATTGTTGTTCTTGCTGTGTTGTTGTATAATTTGCCAATTTGTATCTTTGTTTTTCAGGTGTATATTTTTATAGCAATATTTTAACAACACTTTTTAATAAAATGTGTTTTTTTAGTCTTTGCTGTAGTTTTTGTTGTGTGTACATTACAGGGTTATCAACAAGAGTCCACGTGGCAGTCGGTGCAATATTTTGACCAATTTTAAATATTAATTGTCAATGAATTGGTTAAGATATTGCATCGTCGGCTATGCGGTGACGTCAGCGTGTGAAGATGCTTTAGTGTTGCTTTTTGTGTTTTGTAGATTAATATTCAATGTAGAATATTGTAATTGTATTTTTGATGCATTTAGATTTGGTGTTTTACAATTACACAAGTGGTCGCCCATTGGTCGAAATTCGACCATTCTAATATCCAAATTTTAATATCTTGTTGATAAAAACGCCATCTTCATTTCTTAAGACCAACTACTTTGTTTCCTGAATAGTTAGTGCGCCATCTGTAATCTTTTATTGTTAACATCAATATGTTTATTTGTATGTGTCAAATGCATGGTAGTGTGGGTAATGTTTTATTTATTGATTTAATGTACTTTATAAGCACTATTATTGAAAAATATTAGCGTTCTGCACTTCGCCTATACATAAATTATAAGTGTGCCAAATTTTATGCTCCTGCGTCTGCGCAATTTTCGTAAAAAGAGGTCCAAAGTTTTGGCACCACGTACCTATTAATACATAGATATTTTAAATCACGTGACTTGCAAGTTGCGGGCCTATTACTGTAACTTTAACTTTGGAATTCATAAATTCCATTTGAAAAAAAACAACATTATTACCTACTATCTACATTTTCAAGAAATGGTAGCAAGTCATGTTCAATCAAATCTGTGACGGTCATGTGCATGTTATCATATTCAACCGACTCCAAGAAAGGAAGAAGTTCTTAATTCAACTGAATGATGTTTTTGTTACGCGATTACTCTTCCAATAGCCAACCAATTAGTAGTTCTTTTTTAGAAAGATAGATCATAGTTCTGAAATGGTCCCATATTAATATGATCCAACTAGTGTACATAATAACTTAAAACTGCAGAAGAATGTTGATAAAATGTATGTCGGACCATTTCGGAATCATTTGCTAACTTTCGAAAACAGAATAATCAAATCGAGAATATTTAATGAAACAGTTGGAGTCGGTTTTTTCAATTTTACTGCAATTAATTAGAGTTTATAATTAGATTGATCAAGAAAATAAATTAGATGAATTATAAATAATTGATTGTAACTATTCTATGAGAGTCTAAGACCAGGTTTCACCGTTAAAATTAAACGCGACCAACGCATTTAGTCAATAATTGTCAAGAGTGCTAAACATGTCAATTTTACTGTCAAAGAAATATTTATTGTACTAGTATCTTCACGCCCATATCCCCGAAGAGGTAGGCAGAGGCACAACCAGGGTACCCACAACTAGCCGAAGACACTAAGTATCACAATGTAATAGGTGGCAAGCCTATCGACAACCGGCCACGCAACGTTTTTTTTTATTAGAAAATTGGAAAAACCCAATTTTCTTTTTGTTGCCCGACACGGGATTCGAATCCGGGACCTCATGCAATCAAGTCCAACAACTGAACCGCTAGACCACAGAGACAATTGCGAATATTTAAATAATAAACTATTGTATGTGCTATGTAGATTCTCAAAGGATATGAATTTTGTCAATTTTGAAAAAGTACTTAGGTACATTCGTTTATAAACGGGATAACAACCGATAATTGAATTCGTTTACATTAAACTTAGTTTTACTAAACTCGGTTTTCAATATGATCGGTGAAATCAGCCCTAAGTGCTTTTAACTACAGATTCTAATAAATCAATAATTGTTATTACGTTATACTTTATTATTATGTTACTTCATTTAAAAATCAAAAATAAATATTTTAATTTCACTTTTTAAATCCAGTTATCCCTGATACAGACATATACCAAAAGTTTTAATAATCGATCTAAGTTAAGTGATAGGGTTTCTTTTGGTCAGTTACTAGGCAACCAGTTTTTAAATAAAAAAGCGGTTGTTTGTAATGTCGGTTTCCAGATGGTTTACTGACGATAGTTGAACGTGACAACGTCTTATGACTTCTTATGAACGGAGGCCGATTGTGCCTCTTTGTCGCTTGTTCCGCGCTCTCGCTTGCACTTCATACCTTAAACGGAACGCCTCAGAGCGAGGTAACACCGCATGAGTCATGTTTTTTGGTGAGTGCAGCCGGCTCCATCGAATTATAAGACGTTGTCACGTCAAAATATCTTGGAAACATATTTCCTTTACTAGACAGATGATTGATACTAAAATAATTATTTTTTTTACTTCCATTTGCTTGACTTGTTCCTTGTATTAACCATTATCTACTACTACTACTACTTCATCTATATGTACATCTTGTTATTTTGTTGATCAGTTCTATTTTTAATTATAGCATTTTAAAATATTTACTCTGCTTTATGTTTGTGAATGTTTTGTTTTTTGTGTTATGCTTCATGTGTGATTGTCATAGCGGTTGTATATTTGCTGTATATGTGATTGTATATTTGTCCGCTACCCAGCGAACCCGGACCAAAACTGGGACATGTAACACATTTCTGAACCGATTTTGTAAATCCTTTTTTTAGAAAGATCATACTTCCGGTACTACGTCATTGTACACCATGAGATCTATATCTGAATCTAGTGATGGATTCCAAAAAAAATTTGTGTACTTTGGTAACAATTTTTTTTAAATTGAAGTCATTTTTTGCACTTTAAGTAGTCTTATTTTGCATTTAAATTACTTTATTACTACTACTACATTGTTTTTGTCTTTGTACTAATGTAAAATAAGCCTTTATTTTGCTAATTCTGCTTAAGCAGTGTAACTGTTGTGGCAAATAATCCTCCAAACAACACAATGTGACAAGCCTAAATAACGTTCCCACCGCCCATATCCGCGACCAGAACACGAATCAAGTAAGAACTCGGAAAACAATATAGATTGACCGTACCGTACGTACGTACGTATCGTTTGTACAGAATGGTCGATTTCCTGAGGATGCCTCGGTGTCGAGGCGAAACGTACGTCGAGTGCGATTTGGTGCTCTCTTTGGTGAGTGCTTCGACAAAGTTGGCGAAGGACGTGACAAATGATTTTGTTACCCGTGCTCGGACTCTTTTCGTGATCTGGTCGCGGAGGTGGGAGGTGGGAACTTTAGGTAGGGTTGTCACATGCAAAGGATGTGACAATTTATATTGTTTCCCGAGTTCTTAATTCATTCGTGTTCTGGGCGTGGAGGTGGGCGGTGGGAACGTTAGTTAGGCTTGTCACATTCTGTCTCATTTAAAGGATTATTTGCCACAACAGTTACACTGCTCATGCGGAATTTGCAAAATAAAGGCTTATTTTACATCTGTTATAATGGATTTCCGCAAAGTAACGCCTGATTCAATAAAATATCTTTGTACTAAATAAAACTACTACATCTGTTAAATAAAAATATATTTTTAAGGTGTGGTTTATAATTAGTTTTTAAATAAATAACGCAGCAACTAATAAACTAAAGTGAAACGGCTTAAAATATAGTGTTCTGATACCAACACAGATTAAGACTTCATCCCGCATCCCGTAACACATTGAATGCGGACCCCTAAAATTTTGTTTCATTTATTTAAAGTTATGCTAATGACCATAAAACCTAAGCTTATGATAAATACTGGTTGTTTAGATTTGAATTACTAAAACTAGATAAAACTTAGGTATTTTCGGTACATACAAAAGCTTCATTAATTAATATGAGATAAAAGTTTGGTAATATAAAATATCGCCTCTATGGTCTAGCGGTTCAAGCGTTAGACTTCACTTCATGAGGTCCCGGCTTCGAATCCCGTGTGGGGCAATAAAAAGGAAATGTGGTATTTCCAATTTTCTAATAAAAAAAATGTTGCTCGGGATTGGATGTGTGCCCGGTTAGTGATAGGCATGCCACCTATCACATTGTGGGAATTAGTGTCTCCGGCTAGTCTTGGGTGCCCTGGCTTTGCCTCTGTCTATAACTTCGGAGATATGGGCGTGACGATACTTACTTACTCTTTTACTTAATATAAAATATTAGGCGTTTCAAATATACGTTAAAATTTGATGATAAAAAGGTAAAGTATAAGGTATTACAGTAAGGCATTGTAAATATTACACATATTTCTTCTTTGTAAGTACGTTTTTATTGTTCTTTCTTATTTTCACAATAATCGCATGCAGCACTGTTTTTGTCGCTTTTGTGAAACATACCTTAATTATTTATAATTAGTATTTAGAACATAATATATTACATATATTACAATTTATTTAGTATTGTTATTAGTTTTAAGTTGGTGTCATTTTGAGTTTTTTTTTGTCATGTGTGCTACCTAGATCAGTCCATTAATAAATATTTCTCAATGCTTTTTTATGATTGTTGGCTGACAACAAGCTAACCCAAAAGACGTTGTCCTGTCTAGATAATGAACATTAAAAAAAAATTATGTTACAATTTTCTTCTTTCACAAGAACCTTCTCCTAATAATTATTAAAATAACAACAAAGCATAAGCGAAATCGTTTTACTCGTTCACACGTTATGCGACGATCAAGTGAAATAGAGTATATTTTTATGTACAAGAAGATTCTTTATCTTCTTATACATATATATCTTCACGCCGACCCCTTTCGGGATAGGCACAGAATATCGAGTGCCAAACCTCGCAATCCAGACAAATCTTCTTATACTTAAAAAATACACTATATTTCGCTAGAAGATAAAAAGAAAACATGTATTTTGTTTTTGTAACAACCAAACTCAAAAATGGATGAAACAGGCTTTATAAAACATCAAGTGCAAGAAGTTGATCATTTCTTTTTTTTTTAAGTCTTGCACTAAGTTGATCACGAGTTTAAAAAACCAAAAAAGGATTCTAAAGTGGGGACAATTTAAAAGGTCGCATTTGACAATTCAACGAAACAATGTCATTGTGCCTTTCAATAATATTATTTATTAAATTATATACAATAAATAAAGGTTGCAATACTAACTTTATATATGTTATAATGTTAGTATTGTACCCTTTCCATTTTAAAATACTTAATATTTTTCGTATCTACTAATGTCAAAATAATGCAACTTTATGTTTTGTTTTGACAAGTATTTACAGAGATCGGCATTTTTTAAATGTGATCTAATAAATTAATTTTGCTGAAGATGGTTGTTTTTTAAGTTTTGAGATGACTTTAATTTGTCTTCGCCGTCTTAATTCCAGTTGTCATATTGTCAGCTGATGACTTGAATTGGTACCACTGTCTTACTTCCTGTCGTCATATCATCACTAACATTTTCCGTGTTCCTGTGGATAGTGTAGAGGAGCCCTTATACTAACTCTAGTATTGAGTTTAGTCTTACCTTTTTCGTCCGTGGTCTAGTGGTCCGGTTTGGCATTGACTTCGTGAGGTCCCGGGTTCGAATCCCGAGTCCGGTAACCCGAATTTTTTTTCAATTTTCTAATAAAAACAACCTTGCCCAGGATTAAATAAGTGCCAGTGATAGGTGATAGGTTTGGCACCTTCCATATTGTGGAACCTATGTTCCTTCTGCTAATCGAAGATACCCTGGTTGTACCTGTACTAGCAATGAGGATACGGAAGTGAAGTTGCTTACCTATCTACCTTAGGTGTCCAGTCAAGTACTTGCCTTATGGCGGCAGGATAACGTAAGACGATGGTACCATACCAAGTAAGTTGCTGGTATTTAACACCCAAGAAATTATGTATTGACATTTCAATAAAAGGAACACAGACAAAAGTCATGTGATATCACATTATTTTAATTCCCCAGGTCCTCGAACGCGAAGGCCTAAGAAACCACCTGGGGACACCAGCAGTAACGATGAGAAGAGACCTAGAACCGCCTTCTCTGGACCTCAGTTAGCAAGGCTAAAGGTAAAATACGCACCACTTTACCTATTTCCTCCACCGATTTTGATTAAACATAATATAGAGTTTAATTTAGGTCTATTTATTTTAATTGGTTATACCAGACCGAAATTAGTAAATTAGTCTTATCCTAGATGTTTTACTTTGTCCTCAATCTAAACGTGTTTAAAAAGAAAAACGATTTTTTCTTTTTTTGTGAAAAACAATTTTTAATTTCTCTCTCTCTCTTATTTTTAGAAGTTCTTGTAAGATTACTTTTAAAAGTACATTCTTTCAACTTTTATTATATTTTAAATTCTGGTCGTCTATGACAGTTCACTTTGCAAAAACTGTTCTTACTTGATAATAGAACTTTGAACTCTTAAACTGCTTTTTACTGTAACGATTTTTCACAAGAGAGTCAATAAACTTCTCAAAAGCCGGAATCGAACGGGCAATTAATATTTCTTTTGTCCAGGGACAGAAGAGACTGGTGACTTCTCACTAAGTAGCCCACTAGCGCCTATGCAATTTTTTACCATACTTCTTATGAAATCTTATAAAAAACTAGCTGTCTCGGCGAACTTCGTTCCACCCGTTCAGTGTTCAGTATGGGAAATAATAAAGTAATATTTTTCCCATTTTCCTTACAACTTTCCCGGTTTTTTCTTCATGAAAACCTTCTCCTGATAATAAATAACACAATAAAAAAAGAATTAGCCAAATCGGTCCAGTCTTTCGGAAGTTATGCGCTTACCAACACATTTAGCGATTCATTTTTATATTATAGATAAAGGCAATTTTGTAATTATGATACTAAGGAAACAATCTTCAAAGTGTCAATAATAAACAGAAAACAAGAGCAAAAAATCTGAAACATTGTAACCTTATACCCTGAGGTTAAAACATTATGTAGTTTTTTTGTAATATTTGAAGGCAAACAAGCAGACGCATTTTCTAGATTTACCAAAGATTTAAATTTCTCTTAGTTAGTTGCCCAGATCACCAAAGAAAATACAGAAAGAACACTGATGTTATGGCTTTAGGAAATGGTGGTACCACCAGGACAGTAGATAAAAACAAGGCCTTCACGTAATAGTTTGGGTTTTTCTTATCAAACTGACATATTTTCGCTTCGAGTATATATTTAAATAAACAAAAGTTGTAATAACATTTTTTTCCATAGCACGAGTTTGCTGAGAACCGCTACTTAACTGAAAGAAGAAGGCAAGCCCTGGCAGCAGAACTAGGACTCGCCGAGGCCCAAATAAAAATTTGGTTTCAGAACAAGCGAGCCAAAATCAAGAAAGCATCAGGTCAAAGGAACCCTCTGGCCTTGCAGTTAATGGCACAAGGCCTTTACAATCACAGTACAATTCCCTTAACAAAAGAGGAAGAGGAGTTAGAAATGAAAGCTAGAGAAAGAGAGCAACAAATAAGGCATTGACTTTGTAAATAATGTTTGTCTTTATTTTATAAATAATGAGATAGTTTATTGGAAATAGTTCCTCGTTTAAAATAACTGAAATTACGCTAAAGGTTTATGTGATTTACGCAATGATAATGTAATGCGTAATTTAATAAAATCTCGAAAATGACGTAACAAAGTGTAATTTACGCAACGAAAATAACTCTTTGTATTCACAATGCAGTAGAAAGAACGTAGGCTGCCGTTTTACAAAAAAGGAAATTCATCGTAATTATTTTCCCTGACTGTCACTAGATTAATAGATTATTCGGCTTACCTGACAATTATTTAATTAAATTTGTAAATATAATTTATCTTAATTAATTGTAATTAATTAAAATTTTTGGGTAACGAAAAATGTAAATGAATCAGCTACTTCCACGGGTCTTCTCACCTGCTAGGCTCCCACCCTGTAATAATGTTATGTTAAAGTAGCTGCGCCCCGCGGTTTCACCCGCGTAAGTCCCAATCCCGCGGGAACTCCGGGATAAAAAGTAGCCTATATGTTATTCTGGGTCTTCAGCTACCTACATACCAAATTTCATCGTAATCGGCTTTGTAGTTTTTGCGTGAAAGAGTAACAAACATCCATACATCCATACATACAAACTTTCGCATTAGCGAATAGCAAGTAGGAAGGATATAAATTCTGAAGATACCTATTGGTCCTAATTAAACGCAATTTATTAAAACTTGTGTTGAAGATGGTATAGTGATTTTTTTCGATTTTATCAGCATGTATAAAAACTAGTCTTAGATATTTTAGTTAGTTCAATTCTTCACAAACCGACTGCTAAAATATCAGTTCAGCAGTGTAGGCGTGACAACCTAAAATACAGTTATACAGTCTTTCATATTAATAAATTTACTATACTTAGATCTTCCATTTGTAGTATTTAGTAGTGTTGCCAGTAATCAAATCTAATGAATTAGTTCTTATTAGTACCTACTTGTGAAGTCTTGTAACAATTCGCCCGAGTTGGTGGTAGTACCCGAATATTTTTCTTATGTTATTGGAAGGCAAACAAGCAGACGGATTTCCTTAGAGACACCAAAGGTGCTAATGGTGCGTTGCCAAACTGAAGCCGGGATGTTAGGCCGCGAGCAAAAGTACACACTACTTACTTAGACTACATTATCCTCCGAACCGGAGCACGTCAACGACAAGCGCTGACATTATGGCGGCAGGAATAGGTAAGGCGGTACGGTACCAATCCGGGCGAGTGGCTGCGAGACTCTACCACCTAGTTAGAAGTCACGGTGTTAGTGACGGTAAGCCTATGCTCGCCTTTTACGAGCTGCTTGGCAGGAAGGCAGATGGTCTATTCTGCAAACGAACCCGGATCAACACGGGTATTCATATTACAAAATATAGTATCAATACTCACCACTGACGTATTCCGGTCTAGATGGTAGATTATCCAGTACTTAAGCAAAAAGATTAAAACTCCACCCCCAGTTTGGCAACATAACATTATAGTGTCAAGAGTCTCCGAAACCGGCGTGTTTTTATGAAAAGGGTAATGAATGTGAAGGAAGCTAGACAGGTTTGTCAGGATCGTGAGGTCTGGCACTCGATACTCTCTGCCTACTCCGTAAGACTTGGCGTGAAGATATGTATGTATGTATGTATAAGTGCCGTTTATTTCTTTTCAGTAGGAAATCCGCTCGTTCACCTTCCAAAGTCATAAAAAGATAAAGTTTTGAAAGCAAATAGTAATGCATAATGTATGAAAATTGTTTGTCGATCACAACAAGATAAATATGATAACGATCTCTTTAAAGATGTTAAACAGCTTTTAGCACTATGCTGGAGACATGTAACATATATTTTACACATTATGAAATCGTAAATTGTTGTTTTCAATAAGAAGTCTCATTACAAACTAGTATATTTAGCCTTTTACATTTCGAATTTAAGTTATTTAGCCTTTTTGCGATAATCCGCTGAGAAAATCTGTCAGAAATAAATTTAATAACAAGATAAAAAGTAAGTAACTTATCTAATGCTCAGCCGTTTTAATTGTAAAAAAAAATAACTGCACTGACAGATAAAAAGGCACTATCGAACAAGATGTTTAGCTACATCTGAACATCTTCATACTTCTCTGAATGCGGTGTATTAAAAAACCTATGGATTAAAAAGTAAAAACGTAAAAGAAATGTAAAACATAATTGGGATAAATGGTTTTGGATATTAAACATTTTTCAAAATTTTTATCTATAATCTATACATATTTTTAAAATTTTTTGTCTGTTAGTTTAATCATTAAGCAAAAGTTTCGAATTTTGTATAAATTGAAGTACAGCGGAACCTAAATTTTTGATATATACAATAAAAAACTTACAAGCAGTACAACATTTCTATAAAAAAAAGAAATCGTATTACAATTCCGCACTTATAAAGACGCGGGCGCAGACTGTATACAAGACTTTACATTGAAAACAATGCAATCATTTTATGACCACGTCGTTTCGACAAATACATTTATAAACAATAACATTTATAAACAATAACCTATCAAACAATATGTAAATAAATAAACCCGCACAATTCACAATAGCAATACGAAACCCAATTAGGTACCTACCACATAAAATAACCATGATACGATTTCTCAATACTTACAAATGTTAACTTATAACTAGGTATACCTAGTCTTGCCATAAA
>NJDD01003416.1:269013-283585 GCA_002245505.1 Calephelis nemesis
GCACTGATTTTGATAAAACAAAGCCTATATCACGCAGCTCAGGAATAATGCAGCATTCTAAAGGTAAAAGAATTTTTGAAACCGGTCTAGTAGTTTCGGAGCCTATTTATTCATTTCAAACAAACAAAATAAAATAAAACATTTCCTCTTTATAATATTAGTATAAATAGAGCATTGTTTTATAACACTGCTAAAAATTGCGCTTCTGTTTGGTTGAACTGGCCAACGGAACCTTCAGGGGGCTGATTATAAATCTCAGTGGCCAACTCAAAATGGAAAAGAGTACATCAAATAGCTGTCAAATGATGTGTTTTAAAGCTATCTCCAGTGACCAACAGAAATACAAAAGAGATAGCAAACGCAAATGACGTCATTTGACAGCTATTTGATGTACACTTTTCCAATTTAAGGTGGCTACTGAGGTACATAATCAGCGCCCTGGTTTGTCCAAGGGATAGCCCTCATACTACATGTAAACGTTGACTTGTAGTGTTATGATAAACTGTTATATTGCTAATGACTAATTTATCTTTAATAAAAAAGCGCCTCTGTGGTCTAGGTGCGTGTTGTTCAAATTTTCTAATAAAAAAGCAACGTATTACTTAAGTGTCGGTAGACAATAGGCTTGCGCGCTTGCCACCTATCACGTTGTGAGTCTAGGCACTAGCCTTTGGCTAGTCGTGGGCGTCCTGGTTGTACCAAATTCTTCGGGAAAACGGTCGTGAAGATACGTTTTTGATTTTAAAAAATACGAATTATAAAGTAAATCATACGTCAGCAGGTCATACGAAAGTGAAAACACGTAGGTATGTGCTTCAGAGATCTCTTCTCAATAAAAAAAACGAATTACTCTAAAAAAATAAAATGTCAACTGGATACATTTTGATGGAATGTTAGCCAGCTAGGTAGTGTAGCAAACGGAGGCTTCTACTAATCCACCCACGAAATGGCAACTGACGTTCTTAATATTTTATGATAAAAGTCCTTGATCATTATCCAAGTTATCGCACCAGAGAAAATAATTGACGAAACTTGCTCCTTCATTATATAGTACTGTAATTTGTCCTGACATAATTATTTTATTTATGTAACCTTAGAAAGTAATGGATACTTTTACAGGCCTTAGTTTTTTTTACTTCGTAAACTTCGATTTTCTTTGCGTAAATTACACTACGTAAATACAATTTTACGTAAGCAATAAGCATTTTTGAAGATCCTTACAAATTTACAATTTTTTCGCAAGAGTTGTCTGATATTCTACTAACTTAGTAAAACAAAATTGTCATTATTAATAAATCTTGCCATTAATATAATAATCGCTGTGGTGATACCGCTTAAAAAATGGGTCAAAAAAGGTTTTATTATAGATACGTAACATCACAAAAATTAAAGTACGTTTGCATTGCAAGCGGTTGACGTAAGGAATAGGCAGTTAGCGTATAAGTCAGAGTGCACGGATGCGAAATTAATATATAAGCAACAGGCGTTTTCAACATAAGTTATTTTAATTTCTTAAATAATTGAAGTTAAAACTTGTTTATGGCATGTAATAGCAAAGAAACAGATAAACGGACGATTAGATAAATGCTTATAAATGTCACCATGTAAAGCAATGTGCGCTTTCTTATGCCGAGAATCATGTCAAAAACAGCGACAAGAAGGTAAAAATGTTACCTTCATTTTCGTAATGGTAATAATTTATATAATCTCATTAAATAATCAACAGAATGATACTTGTGGGTATTCGATAAGGAAGAAAGCAAATGTTTTCACATTGGTAGCTTGGGTACCAATAGTAGCATTGATTAATAAAATACATCAAATGTTTTTTTAGTAATTGCAAAATAGTTAATTTGTTTCTTATACCTGTTACAAGTTTTATGTAATACGAAAATGCCTGTTTACAAGGACCTAGATACTTGCAAAGACAGAATTGACACAATATATTTGTTCATAACCAATGAAACGAATTTGAAATAACTTTGTTGAATTATATATTCAAGCTGTAATTTTTGATTGTTTCTCGTCTCAAAAGTGTTTGTTGCAGTTGACATTATATTTCAAGTTACTAACTGGATCTGAGTGCTTAGTCTAGATTGCTACGTCATATTATTATTTTTTTAAATACACGTTTTCGCTTATCCTACAGCCGCTAGCACTCGCGCCATACCGAGACGATATCTGTGATTTCAAAATGACTGTGTTTTCTCAAGTGCTTTTAGTTATTTACAAAATACTAAAACGTATTTTTTTTAAAGTTTTTGTCTGTCTGTCCTACAAGTAGATTAGCTAGAAAAGCTAAATCGTTTTAAAGATATACTAGAAATATAGAAGAGTTTGTAGAAAAATATATTGCGCAAATATATCTCGGTTTTCTAAATATTTGGGATTTATCTGAAAAAACGTTATCATAGCTGTAACGTAATAAAACAATAGCGGTATCACCTAGAACTTTTTGTTAATATTAGAATTAAATCCCACGTGAAGTTTCAAATGTAAATAATAATTTTAATTAATATTAATATATAAGTTATTTATTGTGCAATGTAGCAGTATTAGATTAATTAATGATAATATTTATAATTGACGACATATGATTTATACAAAAAATACTGTTGTTTAGGAAAGTAATGTTTTATTAGAATGTCAGATAAGATATTATTGTAAGTATTACGTTTTTATATCGCTGCTACATTTAATCAAACTAAGTACTAGTAGGTACTTATTCCGCCATCGAGCTAGCAATATTTTTTACATAAAATAACAAATTACACAAATTTATGTTACCCAGTGGTTAGCCTTGACTTAATGAGGTCTCGGGTTCGATACCCGGGTCGGGCAACAAAAACAAAATATAGTTTGTCCAATTCACTAATAAAAAAAATGATTCTTGGGTTTGGACATGTGCCCGGTTGGCATCTATCACATTGTGTGACTGAGTGTCTTCGGCTAGTCGTGGGCGTGGGTTATGCCTCAGCCTACATCTTCGGGGATATAGGCGTAAAGATACCTTTTTTTTAAATATTGAGTGCGGGTGCTGGTTGTTACTTTCAATTAATACCTAGCAACCAACCTTTTTAAATAGTTTTTTTTCAAAGTCTCGTTAAAATAGTACCCAAGATTAAAAAATAGAAGTGTAAAAAGCAACTGTAACGGTTGTTTAGTTTTACTATCATATATTATTGTTTATATTACAGTTGTTAAATATGTCACCTGTTTTAAACTATCACTTGAAATAAAATTATAAATATTATCAGTAATTATAAAAGTAGTGGTTTATAAAGAGATATGTAATAAATAATCTAAACGATTGTTTTTATTTTTATTTTCTTCTGCCGGAAATCAAAATAAATACTTACTCTACGGTATTTCTAGCTAGAAATATCGGCTACTAGCTGTTACCGCGAACTTCGTTCCGCCCGTTCAGTTTGTATGGGAAAAATTAAAATGTTGTTGTTCCCAGTTTCCTCACAATTGAACAGGATAAAAAGTATCCTATGTCCTTCTCCCAGTTCTAAGCTACCTCCCCACCAGTTTTCAACTAAATCCGTTCAGCAGTTCTTGAGTTATAAGTGGTGTAACTAACACCACTTTCTTTTATTTATATATATAGATTTGAAATCTTGCATACTGCAAAATTATCTATATGGAAATAGTGATTATCATTAGATACTGTCATTTTGGTGTGTTGCTGAAGACCAGAGTGAATTAAATCTTTTTGAAATGTCATATATTTACCTATAATTGCTAGTGGTCGACCATTGGTCGAAATTCGACCATTTCAATATTTTAATATCTTGTTGATAAGAACGCCATCTTCATTTCTCAAGACTGTTTCCTGAATAGTTAGTGCGCCATCTGTAATCTTTTATCGTCAACATCAATATATTTGTTTGTGTGTCAAATACATGGTAGTATGGGTAATGTTTTATTTATTGATTTTATGTACTTCATAAATTTTATTACTGAAAAATATTACCGTTCTGCACTTCTCCTACACATAAACTAATAAGCGTGCCAAATTTCATGCTCCTGCGTCCACGCAATTTTCGTAAAAAGGGATCCAAAATGTTGGCATCGCGTATTGATATATAGATTCTCCTCCTTTAAAAACGGGACATCTCAATAGCTAGCACTAACGTAATGATAGCGGAAATAAGGAAGACATCAATTCTCATGAGTCATCACAAAACTACCAAACTATGTAATCAGCTCTTGTACTACATTTGTCATAATATGGCAAAGTTTAAGACTGACGTAATAAGGTAGGGGCTTTCTTACACTCTTTTCAACCGACTCCACAAAAGGAAGAGTTCCTCAATTAATTGCTTTTTTAAAAAAAAAATTGCATGTTTGTTTTTAGAAAAATATGTTATAACATAGTTTCGGAATGGTCTCATATTAATTGTATCATGATCTTACTAGTTGTTTTTAAATCATATTTAGTGCATACAGTTTTCGCATGTTTGGACGAAATGATCATTGTTGAACATCAACATAATCAAAAAACATGCATTGAAAAGTATAACTCAAAAACTACTAGGAACATGTTGATAAAAAAATGTTGATTAAGTTTATAGTCCCATTTCGAAATGTAGCTATATTTCGAAAAAAGAATGATTAATTGATTTTTGCAATTTTATTGAGCTTAATTGTTATAAAATGATAAAATATTTTTAAACAGGTTTGTGTTAACTTCTTAGCTAGCTTCTCACGGTGATACCGCAGAATGTCACGAGATGCTGGATCATCAAGCGCCGACTTACCTTGTGAAGTTTCTAATCTGTGGTGACGAAACTTCGACCTTAAAATTCTGTCTTTACACGTTGTATGATATCGCTGGCTGACGTTGATTAGTACGCATAGAAGCCATAGGAAGAGTATCATCGACAGCCAACAACTGCAAGGTAAACAAATCTTTACAATTCTGCAAGAGGCTTATTAAAATTGCTCAGATTTGTTAACCTTCCACACCGTATCACGACAATGACAAGCACTGAGTTCGTGGTAATAATAATAATTCCAACCATACTTTCCAATTCCAGTAAATCGTTGAAGGGAATATTTATGCAGAATTGGCACCTTGCTTACCTTTTTCGATATTTTTTACATATCTTAACGACAAAGCTTTAAATCTGTTTTACTTGCACTACATATCAGTATTGGCAACTTGGTTTTGCATTTAGCGATTAAAATTTAGATTTATTGAATAACTATGTTTTTTTGCCGTCAGAAACTCCGCCTGCTCATTTGCCCTCCAATATTTTTTTATTAAGTGACAGAGTTTCGCACTCGCCCGGATTTGTACCACCACCTCATCTATTCCTGTCGCCATAACGTCAGCACTTGCCGTTGACGTGTTCCAGTTCAGAGGATTAGGTAACCGGTACATTCACTTTTGCTCGAGGCCTAACGTCCCGGCCTGATGTTGGCAGAGCACCATTACCACCTTTGGTGTCTTTAGGCGGCGTGAATTTCTTGCCTTGCCTTGTTTGCCTTCCAATATCATTAAAAAAATACAAAGGTATTTGCTATTAGGCTAAGGTTTTAGTTACTTTTCGGAAGTGGCAGTATCCACTAGAAATTCGATTTAGTGACTTTTTTGCCATCTGAAAATCCTAGATTACTTTATAATAATATACAAATAGTTAAATTAATAAGTAAATACCCTTTATTATGCGCCCAAATTTACAATAACTAGTGGTCGCCCGTTGGTCGAAATTCGGCCATAATAAATTTTAATAACTTGTTAATGAAAACGCCATCTTTATTTCTCAAGACCAACTACTAAACTTTATGAATAGTTAGAGCGCCATCTGTAATCTTTTGTCGTTAGCATCAATATATTTGTTTGTGTGTGTAAAATGCATGGTAGTGTGGGTAATGTTTTATTTATTGATTTAGTGTACTTTATAAGCATTATTATTGAAAAATATTAGTGTTCTGCACTTCTCCCACACATAAACTATAAGTGTGCCAAATTTTATCCTCCTGCGTCAGTGCGATACTAGTAAAAAGGGGTCCAAAGATAGGGGCTTCTTAAATAGTTGTTAAAGGTCAAGATTTTAGTTACTTTCTCAAACTGAAAACATTATTTTATGATAATGGTAGGCAAACAAGCAGACGGATTTCCTGATGGTAAGAAATTCACGCCGCCTAGAGACACCAAAGGTGGTAATGGTGCGTTGCCAACCTGAGACCGGGATGTTAGGCCTCGAGCAAAAGTAAGTTTACCGGCTAACTTACCCTCCGAACCAGAACACGTCAACGGCAAGCATTGGACATTATGGCTGCAAACTGTTTGGAAATAAAGAAAAAGGGTTGAAAACCAGTCTTTTGTGTGAACGATCGGTTAAATAATTTGAAAGACAATTTAAAAAAAAGGTTTAATTTCGCGACCCCCTCCACACAATTTCAAATGAACTGTCAAGGGGACGTTTTATTGAAATTCTGTGGTGGCATTTCGAATCGGGAATGCCGGGTTCGATTCCCGCTCAAGTTTTTATAGGGGAGGGTTGGTGTTGAAAAATTGACTTCAATTTACTTAAAGTAATTATAAAAGTTTTATTCGATTGACAGATTAATTCTGAGGCGACAAGCGACTAAATGCACGTTTTCCTACCCGTCTTCGAAAGGAGACTAATGGTTTTCGAATGTATGTATGTTGGTCTTATGTAATAAAGGAGACTATTCAATGCTGCATCAACGTATTTCAGCTACATTTATGTTATTTATTCCATAGATTATCCTATCCTATGTACTTTCCAATCCAACTCGGACGGGCAGCGTTCGGGAACTTATAGGGTATCTTCTTGTCCAAATTACTGCTGAGCCTAAAGTCGAAAGTCTTCGACCAGTGTGTGTTACCGGTGATGACGGTGATTGGCCTCTTAAATGAGCTCAGAGTCGCTCAGCGTGCTGTGGAAAGAGCTGTGTTCGGTATTTCTCTGCGTGATCACGGATGATCCGTAATTCGGTCATCGAGAGAACGAGAGTACCCGACATAGGTTAGAGAGTCAGCAAGCTGAAGTGGCAATGGGCAGGCCACATTGCTCGCAACCGACAACCGTTGGGAAAGAAAGGTTCTCGAGTGCCGGCCCCGCACCGAAGGACGGCGGACTGACGATCTGGTCAAAGCCGCGGGGAGTCGCTGAATACAAGCGGCTAGTGACCGTGACTCGTGGTGCTCTTTGGGGTAGGCCAGACGTCCTCCTTCTCATGATGATAATTATGTATTTTCAAATTCAATAAAAAAACAAAAGATTAAATTTTCATACAAATATTCCGTTAATTTTTGGACATCATATATAAACTTGAAATTACATTAAGGTATTTTTAGTTTAGCACTTGCCCTGTGCAACCTCAAGCACAATTTCTATAAATTTTAAAAAAAGAAAAAGAATTCGCCATAGACAAGATTTGAACTTGTACCCTTTCGTTTCCAGCCGACGAATGCTCTAACCCAGTGAATCCTTAAGTTGTTTGGGCTACAACCCATCTAAAAAAAGTTCTCAAACTCGGGCCCACTTCTAGGACATTTAATTGTTACAAAATGAATAATGGACCAAGGTTTAACACATTTTTTGTAATTTAAATAATAATTTCTTTATTTAAAAAAAAAGTATCTTCACGCTCATATCCCCGAAGAGGTAGGCAGAGGCACAACTGGTGCACCCACGACTAGCCGAAGACACTAAGTCCCACAATGTGATAGGTGGCAAGCCTATCGCCAACCGGGCACATATCCAATCCCGGCAAATTCTACAGGCTATGCCCACACAATATTCTTTTGCGACCCACCAGTGGGTTGCGACTCATAGTTTTGCGCGGTTTTTAGAACTACACCGGGTTCTCTGCGACCTTATCTATGGCACGATACATTCTTTATTAATGGCTGCATGCACAGTTGTCAATTAACATTAAGTCAACATCATGTTCATTATCATTACGTCAAAATAGCCAACTGTCTTTGTGTCAAATATTTTTTTAAAGGAAAAACAACGAACCTGGGTTTTGGCACCATCGAGATAAAAGATGATCGAAGTTTTTTCATAATTATTGAATTTCGTGTTGATATTGAGTGAAATTAGTCAATTTTGGTGGCATTTTGTATATTTTTGTTCAGTGAAAGTGCAAAAAAGAAATAATCATGAAGAAATTAGCGTATCGTGTATTTCCTCGTTGCCGCCAAATCACATTACATGAGCTTGAGTAATGAGGCCACCGCTTTACCCAAGAGCCTGACATGACTTACTGACGACTTATGACTGATAACTAATTACCTATAATTGATTAAAATTGATATATAATTTGATGCAAAGTCCTATTTGACTAATAGCAAAATAATAACTTAAAGGCCAAAACCTAGAGCAAGAAAGAAATGACGGCCGCATGCACAGTTGTCAATAACCATTAAGTCAAAATATTTTCGTTCGTCTTTGTGTCTAATATTTTTTTTAAAGGAAAAGACAACGAACTAGCACTCGGCTCTCCTGAGGGAAAGATATAACCGTGTCCTATAGACACCATGTTATGTTATGGGTCGCTATATATCGCTGTCCTATGGCCAATGTTTCAGGCCCAATGTGCATATCTACCAGCTACGCTACCCTCCAGACCGAAATAAGACATTTTTATTATGGTGACAGAAGAAGGTAAGGAACTGGACTTCTACTTGGCCACGTCGCTTCATAGGACTCTATCACCGGTATTTTAATTTTTAGTGATAAAAAAAAAGTATCTTCACGGCCATATCCCCGAAGAGGTAGGCAGAGGCACAACCAGGGTACCCACGACTAGCCGAAGATACTAAGTCCCACAATGTGATAGGTGGCAAGCCTATCGTCAACCGGGCACGTATCCTATCCCGAGCAACATTTTTTTATTAGAAAATTAGAAAAACCCAATTTTTCTTTTGTTGCCCGACCCGGGATTCGAACCCAGGACCTCATGCAGTCAAGTCCAATAACTAAACCGCTAGACCACAGAGGCGATTTAGACCTATTTTTAATGATAGGTACATTTAACCTATGCTTGCCTCATTAGAGCTGTCAGATAGGCACGTATATGGTTTATTCTACACAGAGTATCCGGACAACAAGGGGAAAACAAAACTGTTTTATCGCCTGTGTGGTCTAGCGGTTCAGGTGTTGGACTTGATTGTATGAGGTCCCGGGTTCGAATTCCAGCTCGGGCAACTCATATAAAATTTGTTTTTTCCAATTTGTTGTTGGCGATAGGCTTGCCACCTATCACATTGTGGAACTTAGTGTCTTCGGCTAGTCGTGGATGCCCTGGTTTTGCCTCTGCCTACCTTTTCGAGGATATGAGTGTGAAGAGACTTAAAAACACGCAGCAGCTTAAAACCACACAAATAAATGGTTAGTTAATTGATTGTCACGATTGGGTACACTCACCTGCTGATGATATGGCATTGGCGTAAGTACCTCATTCCAGAATATAAAGACAGCACTAACCATTAAATTCACGCGTAAAACTTATCTTACATTCAGATCCTTTTTCCGTTTTATTAATAAACATAGACTAAAGTGAGAGTAAAGTTAAGTTGAGATGTGGCACAGTGTAACGAAGATTATATTACCAAGTTGAACCTTGGAGTACTGTAGTCCACGTTTATTAATAAGACTATATTTATATCTTCTTCTATATTACAAAAAAAGCGAAAGTCTGTCTTTCTCACTAAACCACGAAACCGATTTTGATGAAATTTGATATGAATGTAGTGAAATACCTAATCTCAAACAAGCTACCTTTTTAAAAAAAATCAGCCTCAAAAGGACTTAGGTATAAAGCACAAGTAAGTATAAAGGACTATAATAAGGTTTGAATGATTATCACGTTGAAAGTGACCAATGCTGCTATCTAATAGTCTAAGATCCGAAGTTAGGTCGACCTACACCGAGCTGATAATAGAATGACACCGGTTTTATTGCAAGTTTAGTATATCAGAAAATGTATTAGAAATGGATTGCCTAAAAACATCCTAGACAATTTTTTTTAAATGTTTTTTGTTTATGAATTGGTGCAATATTAAGATTCCCGAATTAAAGTAAGTAGAAGTTGCGGAAGTTGGGTTGCCTGTTATTGATCTGGATTGCCAAGTATAAACAGATAATTGTCGATGTTAGTTAGTTTCACGGGATCAGATAATAGAAAAAAAATATATGAACATAATATGTGCAGCTTTATTACAAATTATATTGATATAAGGGGCTGTCTGAAAAAAATATTGAAAAAAATTTAAAACTTTTTTTAAATAATTAAAAATATTCGGTCGAGGATTTGTTTAGGCAACCCACTTTTAATATGATCGCTAACATACTTAGTTTTTTTTTTATGTTATAGGAAGGCAAACAAGCAGACGGATTTCCTGATGGTACGAAATTCACGCCGCCTAGAGACACCAAAGATGGCAATGGTGCGTTGCCAACCCGAGGTCAGGATGTCAGGCCTCGAGCAAAAGTAAGTTTACCGGCTACCTTACCCTCCGAGCCGGAACACGACATGACATTATGGCGGCAGGAATAGGTAAGGCGGTGGCACCAATCCGGGCGAGTCGCTGCAAAACTCTAAAACCTAGTCAGATGTCACGGTGTTAGTGATGATAAGCCTATGCTGTCTGGCAAGAAAGGCAGATGTATTCTGCAAAGGAGCCCGGACCAACACGGGGAAAAAGTTTTAAGGAAAAAGAAACAAGTTTACTATGAAGTATGTTTTATTCAATTATCAGCTCGGTGTAAGTCCATTTAGGTTCGGATTTTCTACTATAAAGTAACTGTTCTACGCTGTCGAAACCGCAATAAGTAGCTAGTAATACTATAAAGTAAATACTAAAACCAGAAAGCTCACTAAGTACGTCTCGTTTCCATAGACAAATACAGAGGGTCGTCAAACTACAGTCTATAATAATCCAAGCTATTCACCTTTTAGCAGGAAATTATCTTGTAAATGTGGTAATAAAATTCAATTATTGATAATAAAAAGAAATTTCTACATCTAAATTCTATCATGCAATCGATTGCAGGCAATAAAAATTGCCAGTGTAAAAAAGACAGTTAATTTAAACCGTCGCAGAGAGAATTCTTTGCGTTCCATTGTTTATGGTAAGTTTACATGGAGGCAACATATTTTACTTTTTAAAGCCGACTTAGTTGTTTTATAGAGCCTTCGATACAAATTATCTTAAAAAATATTACAGTGCTTTGGAGGTATTATAGCACTCTCTAGTGGTCAAACAACAGGCGGATCGTTGATAAAATAAGTATAAAATTGCTTGTTTCATAATATTTACATTAAGGAAGTTATAAATTCGATTTTGTTTTTTTTAAATATGTTTGTTATATTGGGCCAACGACGAATATATTTTGATGGTTCGTTTTTTAAAGGTGTGATATAAGCTTTATATGTGAAAACCTCGGTTTTCCCATACAAAGTTTATTAATCACTGGATTTTGAGTTATATTCAATGCACAAACTTTCATTCGACGACATCGAACTGTCAAAAAATGATCAAATTGAGACGTGTTAATGTAATTGGAGTAAGTTTTTCATAATTTTGCTGCGCTTAAATTATGACTGACTTATAAACAATTATTAAAGTAAAAGTAAAGTTCATATTATAGTCTGTATTACAGTGCAGTAACGACTATAATACCAGGTTGAACCATGTAGTACTTTAAGTTTATTAAAAAGACTGTATTCGCTTAGCATTAGTGTACTAAATATATACGACTACATACTTTTTGTCTCATGTGTGATGTTCGAGTTTTTTTAAAGAATTGGTAAGAAAAGCAACATTTTATTTATTTTGCCTAAAGCAATGTAAACCCAGCAGCAAAGGGTGCTAGAGGAATTCTAAAGGAGGGAAAGGTCGAGGATACTTTTACGGAGGGCGACTTCTCGACATGTGCATAGATTTGGGTACCATGTTTATTTATATTTGCCCTTAAGAAAAATTTCTTTATCAAGGCAAAAATCCAACTACAGAAACGGAAAAATGGCACAGTTGAAATTTCGATCAAATTGTAGAGAAACCTTTTTGGGTTGAAGCAATAAACGGAATTTTTATTAAACGTCTAACTACATAGAAAATAATAGAATAGTAAATTATTTAACCGACAGATTTTTTTTGTTGAATACCAACTGACCTAGCTAACTTCGTTCACTTGGCACTTAATACTCTGTATGTATCATGCAGAATGACTTGGAGTGAAGATATGTGTGTATATGTAAAGCGATCAGTATATTAAAATGGTTTTCTACATTTCGGATTTGATATTACTTGGTTAATACTAAGATAAATCGGACTAAGCACGCGTTGCACATTAAAGTACACTTTAAATTTTGACTTTAAATCTTCCCTATGACTGCATGAGGTCCCGGGTTCGATCCCGGGTCGGGTAGCATAAAGAAAATTGGGTTTTTCCAATTTTCTAATAAAAAAATGTTGCTCGGGATTGGAAATGTGCCCGGTTGGCGATAGGCTTGCTACCTATCACATTGTGGTACTTAGCGTCTACGGCTAGTCGTGGGTGCCCTAGTTGTGCCTCTGCCTACCCCTACAGGGATACGGGCGTGAAGATGCCTTATTTTAATGTCTTTCTCAAGCTCATTTTGTGACATTTGGCAGCAACAAGTTATTACACGATACACTAATTTCTTCATAAATATTTTACTTGTGTACTTTGCTAAACAAAATTAAACTAATTGACACCGAAATTAACTAATTTACTAATCACTTAAATAATTACGAAAAAACTACAACCATCTATTTTCACGATGGCGCCAAAACTACATAGTTGTTCCGTTTTTTTTTGTAAGTAAGTTCCCTTGATCCAGGCTAAGACATTTAGCCCTGCTGCCTCTTTCATTATAAATATTTATTTTTTTGTTGGTAATTTATTTGTTTATTGATTTGCCTTATCGCCCAGAATGTTGTTCATTATGTTGCAAACAGATTCAAAAACACTGCACTAGTAATACAACGCCCCTTTCCATTAAAGCCCGATGAAGTTGTAAAAACCGCGAGGTTGGCAACGCATTAGTCATTCCAAAAAAAAAAAAACCCTTTCCATACACTTACATAACATATAAAAACGTCCCCTTTTTTCGCACGAACAAAGAGATTTGTTTCTTAATTTTGATGAACAAGAAACGTGTTAAAGTTTAAATATTGGAAATTAAACATTTGTGTTCATTAGTTACAAAAAACCGTTAAATTACCTGCCAGTCAGCTTTGAAATGACATAAAAATGATTTATTTGTCGAATTTGTATGTTAAGACGTTACAAAATACTTAATCATGCATAGTAGTCACATTGTAGTGTACCAATATGTAAATAAATTTAGTTTATATTTTGTTAAGATTATCATTAGTATAACCATGTTTTCAAGTCGGGTGGCGATGAACCCTTGCCCTCTGAAGATAATCTTAAATCTAGGAGTTTTATGAATGAATGAGTGAATGAACTCTTTATTGTGCACAATTAAACTTATTACAAAAGCATATTATTATAGTTTAAATAATACCTATAGAGGTCTCGGGTTCAAATCCCGGGTCGGGCAACACAAAGAAAATTTGGTTATTTCCAATTTTCTAACAAAAAAAAAAGTTGCTCGGGATTGGATATGTGCCCGGTTGGCGATAGGCTTGCCACCTATCAAATTGTGGGACTTAATATCTTCGGCTAGTCGTGGGTGCCCTGGTTGTACCCTTTGCCTACCTCTATGGGCGTGAAGATACTTTAGTACACAAAAGGCGGTTTTATCGCCAAACAAAGCGATTTCTACCAGACAAACATTTTTGTCTAAGGAGATTATCTAAACAAATGTTTTAGTAGGTAAAGAGATTAAACATTCATAAACTATAACATAATATTAAAATATTAATAATAGATAACAGTAACGAGAAAAACAAAAACTATAATAGTATAAATGTAAATCTAAAATAAACAAGATACACCATTTTAATTAAGTCATAACAATGTTACATAATTTAAATGGAAATAAATACCAAATCAATTATCACAAGCACAACTTTGGCTTTTCAAATAATGTAATGGCTAAGTGCAGTCAGTCATAACTGATTATATTAAGAGTACAGTACTACTATTTACATATTCGCTTCGGCTTTACACTTTTTTCTATTCACACTTAAGCTTTTATTTTTAAATTGGCTGATCTTATCTTAATTTAAGCGAAATGATTATGTGTACCTAATAACAATTCTATATATTACAGAAGCTTGACGAATTTAGCCGAAGCGCATTATTTAAAAAGTACTACTGTACTAACCGTTGTCGTGCTTTGTCCTGAAGGGTATGTTAGTCAATAGAGTTGCACATGTGGGTTTTAATTTCGGTCTACGGTATCTATAGGCGACGATTATCTGTCATCATCAGATAGGCGGTTGATTGTTAGGTACATTTATCATCAGAAAAATGAGTTTTACACTAAGTTCAAAATCATTAAAATGATTCCTGTAGAATAGGTAGACAGACCCACAACCAGAGCACCCGTAATTAGCCGATAGTACTAGTCAAGTCCCAGAAAG
>NJDD01003416.1:284195-318961 GCA_002245505.1 Calephelis nemesis
AAAATTTGGTTATTTCCAATTTTCTAACAAAAAAAAAAGTTGCTCGGGATTGGATATGTGCCCGGTTGGCGATAGTCGTGGGTGCCCTGGTTGTGGCTCTGCCTACCTCTTCGGGGATATGGGCGTGAAGATACTTTTTTTATTTTTTTTATTTTAACAAAGTTTTAGCATACGTATATATTATACCGTTTCCGAAACTAGCCAATAGGGAAGATCATCCTTGATTAACACTTCGTTTTAATTCGCTATACCGATTCTTAACAAGCCAAAAGCTCTTTTTATGACGCGACCCGGCTTCACTCTGGTGACAGAAAAAAATGGAAGCATTGAAATGTTACTATCAAGTTACTTTTTTTTATACTGCAAAATGAAAAAAATTGTTTAACTTGATTTTTTTTTATGAAATAGAAGACAAACAAGCAGACGGATTTCCTGATGGTAAGAAATTCACGCCACCTATAGACACCAAAGATGGTAGTGGTGCGTTGCCAACATAAGGCCGGGACGTTAGGTCTCGAACAAAAGTAAATTTTCCGGCATACTTACCCTCCAAATCGGAACACGTCATGACGTTATGGCGGCAGGAATAGGTAAGGCGGTGGTACCGATCCGGGTGAGTCACTGCGAAACTCTAGTACCTAGTCAAACTTCACCATGTTAGTGACGGTAAGCCTATGCTCGCCTTTTATGAGCTGCCTGGCAGTAAGGCAGGTGGTCTATTCTGTAAAGGAGCCTTGACCAACACTTTTTTTTAAATAATGGGCTTTTTCATGACATAGTTATACAATAACGATACCCAATTAGGTATCTTCCGGTTACCTTACCTATAACGTCAATGCTCGTTTTTATCATATTTACTTCCTGAGAGGATTAATAGTCCAGCACGAGATTGACAACGTACTGAATACAATATAAATATGAAAATTTTTACTATCAATGAGTCTTTGCTTGTACTCGACGATCTTTGTGACATTACTTGATATATAATTCATAGGGGCCTTAACCACGGAAAAACAAAGTCCCAAGCTAACAATATTTCAGTCATGTTTTAAGATCTGACTTTAAGCGTTTGTGGTCTAAAGCCTATTTAGTATTTACACCTTAGACTGCGTGTGGCCTAGGGCTCTATAACCTATATTTATACTTAAATAAAAGTCCAATACTAAACGAACCAGCTCCCCTTGATACGAGTTTCGTATTAAAGGTCATGTTTATATGGTTTTCGCTGGCCATTGAAATGAGAGCTTTTATTTTAAAATCAATGTTTAAATAGGCAGTTCAAGGGATATTGGCGGGTTGTAAGTGTGCCCGCGACGTGGGTGGTCGGCCATTTTTTATTAACCGTCAAAAGGTCATTCACCTTTTCGATTACATATCGTGACACCTGTGTTTTTAGTATTTTTACAGTTGGCTACGTTTGACAAGACTAGGTGTTGCCAGTGTCTTCTCATGTTTTTTTTAATTGCCCATTTTAAACTTGCAATTAAATCCTATTGCTTTTATTGAAATTTGAAATTATAGGTACATTTTTGATTTTTTGGAGATCATTTCGAAAATTCAATTTTTGTATCATTTATCCATTTTTCAACTCTTTTAGGTTGTTGTGACAGAACAAAAAGTGCAAATTTGTGATGACATTTGTTTTATAATAAAGCTCCTTATAATTTATGTAAGACATTTAACATTAATATTTATGAAACTTTAAAATAATGAATTTCAAAGTCTTATAAAAAGCCGTAGGGAAATTGAGACATTTAAAATTATTAACCTTTTTTAAAAACAATTTACAAGTTTCGAGTATTTATGTAAGTATTTGCATTGTATTTAATATATTATTCTTTTTAGCATTCTATCTACGAGTATTTTCAAAAAAAACCAAAAATCGTTTTTTAATCTAACTGGAATTAAATTACTGCAGCATCCTTTTAGGCAAATCATGCCTTTTAGTTATGTTACTTGTTCTAATACTAATTAAGTGACTAACCTTATTTTAACATCATCGTATAATCGATATTTATCATGATACATATAAAACCTAGAGTATTTAAGCGTGTGTGTGTTTGTGTGTTTGTTTGCATAAGTGTTTGAGAGTAAATTAATATTTTAATTAATTAATACACGAATATTTTAATTAATACACACGTATTTATTTATTAGCTTTGTTATTTAGATTATCTTATTTTCTGTTAAAGATTTTCCGTTTCTATATAAGTTTTATTGTGTAATTAAGTATTAGTTATAGTAGTTTTTCATTCTCGGTAGGTTTTTTTTCGGTTTGATAAAAGAAATTTTCTTGTACAGAATAGTTCACCTTTTGTATAATATTTACTTACATTCACTTACGGTACGACTCTTTTGTGTACAATGAAGAATTAGAAATATTAATTTAAATCACCTTTGTGATCTAGTAGCCGGACACACTATTTGCGTCCACTGCATGATATCCTGGGTTCGAGTCTTTAATACACATTGCTTAATTTCGGCTTCGGCTAATCTTGGGTGCTCTAATTGTACCCCTACCTATATTTTCAAAAATACGGTTTGCACTTCATAGGTATAAATTTTGTATGTGAGTTGAGTGTTACCGTGTATTCAAACAAAAGTTTAAAAGATATTCTAGACGGTTGTAAACACGCCAACTCCAGTTCAAGCAGATGCAAACAAATATTCACAACCAGTGTTTACACCCGTCTAAAACTCTTATAATATTGTGACCATAGTCATTTGAGTATTAAACCAACCTAACACTAAATGTCAAACATAATCATGATGGTCGTGTTTCGACTACCGGACGACTACCGAGCGACCAACAGCTATTAGAAAGCTGTATTATTTAGGTTACATTTTAGCAAAACTGATTTGGTAGAACTAAAGTTACGATGGCTATTTAATAAACTGTTATTTTTTAATGTAAATGTTATCGCATGTGTGGTCTAGCGATTCAAGTATTGGAATTGACTACATGAGGTTCCGGGTTTGAATCCCAGGTCGGCCAAAAAAAAAAGAAAATTTGGTTCTTCTTATTTTCTAAATAAAAAAATGTTGTGCGAGATTGGATATGTGCCCAGTTGGCGATAGAATTGCCACCTATCACATGCTGGGACTCAATGTCTTCGGCTAGTCCTGGGTGTGAGATGTAAGATTTGGTAAAACCCCGTTCAGTAGATTTAGCGTAAAAAGTCAACATACAAACGGACAAAAATTTTACTACTGTTTGGGCCCTGTATACAACACGTAATAGTTTATAATTATTGTTGTTTTTTAATTAATAGATTTAGCTTCGCTACCATTTTGATAAATGTGTAGACAAACTAAGTGTAGTTCAATTTGCAAATAATTAACAGTAACAGTAATTGGTAAACAATTATTGATTATTGGGCTGGGGCATAACAGTGTCGTTATAGTGACAAGAATAGGTAAAGTACTCAAGGTACCACCAGTGGTCTTTTTGCTAATGACCTATTCAACCTATGCTCGCCTTTTACGTTGCCAGGCAGGGATATAAATAGGCTAAATAACGCGCGAAGTTCTATGCGTATGATGTGACGTAGAGCTAGTTACATAAAATGCCACTTGTACCACGTAGATAAGTTATTGGTCTATTCTTCTAAGGAGTACGAAATCAGAAGAAATATGATCGTGCAAAACAATGATCGATTTTTGAATATTAAGTGTGTGTGTGTGTGTGTGTGAGTGTGTGTGTGAGAGAGAGAGAGAGAGAGAGAGAATGTGTGTGTGTAAATGTCCGTGACATTAGTTATTACTTTTTAGTATTATAAGGTATTAATTTTAATTTTAGCATCATATAAATATAGCCTAGTAGTTTAAAAAGCGAACAGGTTATTTAAACATTGTTAAATATAAAAATGTAAAGCACTACAAGATCGCAATAAGTAATAATTAAAAACAGTCAACATTCTCTCATTTCATCGTCTTGCGTCAGAAACCTAGATCCTTACTTATCGAATTGAGTCAGAGCACTGAGTATGGAAGTAAGTATATAAGTTACAATAAGTTAGTAGGTAGTAGTATATATAAATTCGATGAAGTTAAAAAACCTCGCGAGGCTAGCAACGTTAAAGCGATTAAAAGAAGAGGTAGGTTTAACAAAATCTACCAAATGAAGATTTGACTTTGAATATCTCTTCGGCATTCGAAGACGATTACCTTTCAGAATTGAAATGAAAAAAAAATGAGGAATATGTGGGTCAAGAAGTTGTAATATTTTTTTTAAATATTACAAGAAACGAAAACGTAAACTTAAACTTCATTTTGAGTACCTACTTACTAACTGGTACTTTGAATATTAAAAAAAGTATTATTTTATTATTTAAGTATGACAAGATCAAACTACATATAAGCATATCGCACCTAAAGAGGATGTGACTGAGGTAAAATTACTACTGAAATCGAATATTTATAAAAAATATTTCTTGGATATATGTTTATCTAAAGATATACGCACTCTGCTGGAAGATTTATCAGTATCGAGGTGCAAAATATATTTTGTCTATAATTTTTGATTGTGTCATATCTATTATTTCTTTTGCTGGTTCTGGTATAACCTGAAAATTTATTGATATTTTTGTCTGTAGCTTACTGAATATCAAATATCAGGAAATTGATGACTCAGCACAAGGATGGAAAGGAAAAAATAGCATTTCAAGGAGTTTTGCGTGAGGACCGAAATCAATCACTTACGCTCCAAGTTGTATAGTGTCATATATAGCTTGGAATGGAGAATCTAAAATATTTATTTTCTAAAATCAAAAATAATTTTCGGTATGATAAGTCCTCACATAAAAAAATTAAGCGTAAAAAATATTTTAGCATAGCAACATATTGTGCCACATTAGGGTATGCAATAATTTTATCAATATACAACCAAATATTATATTATTATAACCAAATATTATACCAATATTATATTGTAACCAAACATTATTCACCTCTGTGGTCTAGCGGTCCAAGTGTTGGACTTGACTTCATGAGGTACCGCGTTCGAACCCTAGGTCGGGCAACAAAAAGAAAATGTGTTTTTTCGATTTTCTAATACAAAAAGATGTTGCTCGGCATTAGATGTGTACCCGGTTGGCCATAGGCTTGCCACCTATCTCATTGTGGGATTTAGTGTCTTCGGCTAGTCGTGGGTGTCCTAGTTGTGCCTGTGCGGTTGGCACTTAGCCTTTATTTAAAATCGTTTTATAATTTAATAAAAACTACGGTGTACCCTATTAAATAAGCATTCCTTAATATAATACCATCATTACAATGGAATTGTAATCAACTCCCTACATGAAAATATTGCAAGGCTTTAAAATCTTTTCTTTGTTGTAAGCAAAAAAAAGTTTTTGGCGCCATGTCACTAACACCATTAATCATAATAAATATTTATAAATCGATGACTTTAGTAAATAAACATATTACAATGTACTTTATTGCAACGAGTTAAGATTCAAATTATGAAAGGTTAACACTTTAGTAATTAGTCTAGAGCGATCGAACGCGATCAATACGGGAAGGAATTTTGAAAATAGAATGCGCGAGGCGCCGGTTGTAGGGTTGCCCGGCTCTAATTAATTACCATATTGGTATTTAAATGAGTATCTTCTCTCATTAAATTAACTAGAATTTGTGTAATATTTTAAAGTTTAAATTTAAAAGGTATTACTAAGATGTTTGATAAATACGCTACACTTTGTATACATATCCAGGAGACTGATTGTGTAACTCAGTTGCCCACTCAAAATGGAAAAGTGTACATCAAATAGCTGTCAAATATCGTGTATTATATTTGCTATCTCCAATGACCAACAGAAATACAATAGAGATAGCAAACACAAATGACGTCATTTGATGTAGACCTTCGCAGTTTGAGTTGGCAACTGAGACACATAAAACCCACCCAGGTCTCTTTGAGTGACAACATTTCCTATTTATGATTAATTTAAATCTTCTTATATATAAATCAATTGCTGTTTGTTAGTCTCGCTAAAACTCGTGAACAGCTGGACCGGTTTGGCTAATTTTGGTTTTAAACTAAGTACCTATTTGTGGAAGTCCAGGGAAGGTTTAAAAGATAAGAAAGTAGGAAAAACTGCTAGCTAACTAGGAAAAACAACATCCTAAGTTTTTCCATACAAACAGAACGGGTGGAACGAAGTTTTCCGGGACAGCTGTAGAACACTAGCTAGTAGTACACGTATTTATTGTTCAAATACATAGATTTAATATCTAAAGTTACGCATTTCTGTTTGGTCTGAGTATATCTTATATATATTACCGTATCCGAACACATAATCTGCCTTCCTGCCAGGCAGCTTAACGTCACTAGCACAGTGACATCCTACTAGGTGTTAGAGCTTCGCGTCGACTTGCCCGGATTGGTACCACCACCTATTCCCTATTCCTGCCGCCACAAAGTTGCCGTTGACGTGTTCTGGTTCGAAGGGTTAGCTAGCCAAAAAGTTTAATTTTATTCGAGGTCAACCATTCCGGCCTCAGGTTGACAACGCTTCATTACCAATTCCATTCCATTGATTTCTTACCTTCAGGAAATCCGTTTGCTTGTTTGCCTTCCAAAAACATAAAAAAACTACATTTTAGAAAAATATAAGGCAATGTACAACAATATAAGTATCTTTACATTTTTACTAAAACTATTAATCCATCCGTTATTTGCATCCGTCATTTGCAAAGTGTTGTGAAATAAAATATTCGGTTACTAGGGATACTCTTGAATTTCGATTTCATGCAAATGGGTAATTGGAATCGGATTTGTGTCATTTTAGGTACTCTTGAACACAGTAAAAGGGGTTTTTTAATATTTAGTTAAAAATAAATTTAACGAATCTGATGATACTATATATTGTTTAATATTAAATTACTGCTATTAATTACATTGTAATCAATAGTACCTTAAAATATGACATACCCGGTTCTAATTTCATATTTGCATACATCGAGATTCAAGAGTATCGCTAATAATCGGATAATTTACTGTTTCTACCTATATACATTTCCTCCTGCTTACATAACTGTATGTATGTTTTAGTTTCATAATGGGAGAAACCGGTATATTCGTATGTACGAACATGATCACACTATGAAGCTACAGACTGCTATTGGAGGTTACACTATTAACAAAGAACTAATGTCAGTTCCAAATATTGCTGACTCTCTCTTATAAACTGGTTTCTCTTTCTCAGAGTCTTGTCAAGTCAATTAACAAAGCCAAAATGAGAGAGACGCCGGTACATTAGACAGAGTCACCAATATTTGGAAATGACATCACAATGAAAAACATATTGTAGTAGTAATATGTATCTTGCAACCACGAGAGGGAACTGCTCGTTCGCTGCCTTTGACCAGGTTTGTTGTTGTTTCCTTAAGTTTTGGCATTCGCGTTAGTTTTTTGAAATTAGACAAGAAGAAATTATAACTCGTTATAAGTCGTCAATAAGTCATGTCAGGCTCTTGGGTAAAGCGCTGACCTCATTACTCAAGCTCATATAGGGAGATTTGGCGGCAACAAGTAAATACACGATACGCTAATTTCTTCATAATCATTTGTGCACTTTCACTGCACAACATTGAACAAAATGCAACCAAAACTGACTAATTTCACTCAATATAAACACGAATTTCAATCATTATGAAAAAAACTTCGACTATCTTTTCTCTCGATGGCGCCAGAACTCCCTTGACCAAGCTTTGCCTCTGTAATACTCTGTTTATAGATTAACACATATATAGTTTTTATTCTACTTTATAAAGTCCAAAAACAACTGAACCTTAAAAACCATAAAATGTTTTATGGCAACACGGGCGCTAATAAATCCCTAAAACAAGTAAAATCTACATGAAATTTAAGACTTCACAGATAATAAATTATTACCGGTTTTTCCTATTGGATGCGTTCTTTGATGAATATTTAGGAGATTGTTCAGTGCCTATTTTTACGCAAACATTACATTTTTATCTATTGTCTAGCTAGAGGGCTTTTACGTACACAGACATGCCAGCCCTATAATGGATTTACATTTAAAATACGTAATTTTTTTTTTCAAAGAAAAGAAAGATGAGGAGCACTTGCTAGTAGAAACTTCGTTGAGCCTTTTACTCATTATATATTGCTAAAGGAAAAACAACCTATGGTTCATATTTAATATATACCCTGGAACTGAGCTGCCCACTTTATGCTGAAATATTCAACGTCAGATGATAGCAAATTTACCAGCTACCTTACATTTCAATCCTCTTGTATAGATAAGGGTCGGCTTAGTAGTATAGATCATCTTTTCTGCCAGCCAGCTCGTAACAGGAGAGTACAGGTTAAAAATATCATTACAAACAAGACCACTTTTGGTTGAGAGCCGTGTGCTTATTCGTTGATTTCTCTTATAAAACTCGTACATGACATTAGAAAATACTGACATTGTAACAGGAAGAATAAATAAGAGGCTTAAATCTCATCAAATAATCGCAAAAGTCTGGCAAGTATTATTAATAACAACGTAATTAATAGCAGTAATTTAATATTAAACAATAAATTATTTTATCAGATTAATTGAATTTCTTTGGAACTTAATGTTAAAAAACCCCTTTTACTTTGTTCAAGAGTACCTAAAATCCGTAAAAAGATACAAATCCGATTCCAATTTCCCATTTGCTTGAAATCGAGATTCAAGAGTAACCTTACTAATCGGATAATTTACAGTACAACACTTTGCAAATGATGAATGGATTAATAGTTTTAGTATATAAGATACGTATTATTATACATTACCTTATATTTTTCCAATATTTAGTTTTTTGCTTTTTATGGCATTGGTAAAAAAATGTAGGTAATTCAAATTGAAGTTGATACTTCAAGATAAATAATTTTATTTTATGAATGTTTTAATTACAGTTTCGAAGAAAATTTACTTATCTACCTACAAAAATTGTTTTACAACTGCAACAAAATAATGAACTAGAAAATTCTAACAGAGTGTATGGTTTGATGGTGATAGCAATATGTTATCTTAAGCACTTTATTTTACAAATTTGTGTTAGCTGTATTATCCATTTAACGTACTGCTTTATTAATTAGATCGCTAATTATTCGCCCGTTTCCTGCAGTTCTAAATACTTTTTTGCAATTATTGCTATAAAAGGCAACCAAACAAGCGTCAGTTATGCCAAGGAAACACTGGCATTATAATTTATTTGTACTTCATCAAATTAAGACAAAGAAAATAACGATTTTAACTACATCACAGTTTACATGAATAGACAAACTCTATATATTATGTAACATTTTTATTTGTATACACTAATATCATGAAAAGGAAAGATTTGATTTTTTGTTTGTTTGTTTGAAATGAATAGGATCGGAAACTACTACATCGATTTCAAAAATTCTTTCACCTTTAGAATGCTACATTATCCCTAACTGAGATAGGTTTTGTTTCATCAAAATCGGTGCAGAAAAAGCGAAGTTACGCTGGCGAAGCTGCGTGAAAAACATTGTATTATATTTTGCTGTATCACTATTCTTATTTTTTTTAAATAAAGAACATTTTCTTATAAGGACTTGTAACTCATCTTTATTATTTACTTTCATATCGATGAAGTCGATAGAAAATAATGCCCCAGAGCTACTTCATAAAATTAATTTAACTAGTGGTGGCCCTATGGTCGAAATTCGACCATAATAAACTTTAATATCTTGTTGATAAGAACTCCATTTTCATTTTTCAAGACCAACTACTAAATTTTATGAATAGTTAGTGCGCCATCTGTGATCTTTTATTGTTATCATCAACATATTTGTTTGTGTGTGTCAAATGCATAGTGATGTGGGTAATGTTTTATTTATTGATTTAATGTACTTTATAAGCATTACGTATTATTAAAAAATATTAGCGTTCTGCACTTCTCCTATACATAAACTATAAGTGTGCCAAATAAATAAGAAATACCAAAAAAAAGGGTCCAAACTTTTGGCATCATGTATTAATATATAGATACTACCAAACGGCTTAAATTACTTTGTTGACATCTAACAGTCATGTTTATTTCATAGAAAATTTACAAGAAAGCTGATTATTTTATTATTATTTTTATTTTATTGTATTGGAAGCCAAAAAAGTAGAAAGATTTCTGCTGGTAAGAAAATCACACTACCCTACATTCATCTATACTCGCATTGTATATCTGTTTTGTATATATGAACAAAGAATATTATTAATTGAAAAAAAATAGAATCAATAGGTACTGAAAAGTAATGAGTAAGGATTTCAATTGCTTTTTTGGGATTTAATTTTTTGTCAGCCCTAAAAAGTGACCAATCACAAAATACACACACCATCTATCACATGCGCGCGCGCAAATAAAAACAAACACGCAGCGATATGGGTGGCCTAAGCTTAATATATCAATTTACAATTCAGATCCGATCGGAACAATGTGTAAATACCGGGTATAATCATTGGAATCATGTGGACCTTGATAAGGACTTTAACGACCTTACTTGGGACCATTGGCAATGTTTAAACAATGCTTTGAGGTCCTTCTGTGTACATATGAATTTGAACGATAGTTTCAGAATACAATTTCGTGGTCTTCACTCGATGGAATTTCATTGTATACCTACAGATATTTTCTTCTTCTTCTTTTATAAATATGGCATTCGATCGTTTTTTACGACTACTTTGCCAATGTCAAGTTAGTTAATTCTTATACAGTCATATCAGGTCAGGGTCTTGAGTAAAGCGGTGAAGCTAGGAAATTTGATGGCAGCGAGGAAATAGACGATACGCTAATTTCCTCATGATTATTTCATTTGTGCACTTTAAATGAACAAAATTAATATAATTTCCACCTAAATTAACGACCACCTTTATTCACGATGGCGCCAAAACTCACAGATATTTTTAAATAATCCTTGCACATTCCTAGAATATATTTCATTGAACACTTTTTAATACACTTAAGGCTTTCAGGGTAAAAGTCAGCCAGCAAGCAAACGACCTCTTGAGAGTAAGAGACAAAAATGACCCATAGCACTATAGAAGTTACAAGTGCGTTACTGTCCTGTGCCTACTGTGTAAGTGGTAGACTTGGTGGTGCCTCCTGACCGGAACATGATATGGACATTATCCGTGTTAGTCCGGCCCATTTGCAAAATAGACCATCTGCCTTCCAGTGCCAGGCAGCTCGTAAAAGGCGAGCATAGACTTACCGTCACTAACATTGTGACATCTATCTAGGTGGTAAAGTTTCGCAGCGTACCCGGATAGATTGGTACCAAGGCGGTGGTCCACATCACCTATTCCTGCCGCCATAACTTCATGACGTGTTCCGGTTTGGAGGGTAAGGTAGCCGGTAAACTTACCTTTGTTCGACGTCTAACATCCTGGCCTCAGGTTGCCAACGCACCATTATCACCTTTGGTATCTCTAGGCGGCGAGAATTTCTTACCATCAGGAAATCCGTCAGCTTGTTTGCCTTCCAATAAAAAAAAACCCTATTTGGGCTAGTTGATGCAAATCACTCTACCAACAATGTGATGGCGAAGGCCCATTGAATATATGCCTTTTGAGGCAGGCAAGGTCTTCCCTGACAGGAAGAAAGGCGGACTGTTCTACGTAGATTCGCTTCAATACGGATAAATAAATAATAAATAAATAAATATCCCTGGACAAGTCACACAAATTGAACCTAACCCCAAAGTAAGCAAATTATATGCTTGTGTTATGGGTGCTAGTAAACAATACTCTAATACATATAAATACTTAAATAGATACCAGAATAAATTTAATAAACACCCAGACCTGGAAATGCAGACATCTATATGTTTATCACACAAATGTCTGCCCCCGTTGGGAATCGAACCCAAGCCTCGCAGTAAGTCAATGTAGTTAGGCGTATTTGCTAGCCACTCGACCAACGAGGCGGTCAAAGTTATTTACCGAGTAGAGACATCACACTACACCGAAGACCTTTCTTGTGCCAAGCGCCTAACGCCGAGCGACGAGCTGCCACTACTCCATCAAGTCCACCCAGTAACCAGAACGCAGCATCAAGTCAAGGTACGGTCTCCCGGGAGACAGCTCTTGTTGCTGGCGTTATAGGGAACAGTCCAATCCGTTTAAATAATGATGTCTCAGCACTCTGCTCGGCAAACTAAGCCTGGTGAAGTTGTTAAAACCGCGAGGTTGGCAACATATCAGTAATTCCAAAAAAAAAACGACCTAAGTTTTTTTGCAAAGCCCTACTGATATTAAAAATAATGTAACCGTTGCTTTTGCTTATGTGTGACAAAAAATGTTCAATAAATTGTATAGAAGTAAAGTACAAGTGTCTTCACAAGTTTTGTCATCCGTTGTGTAGTTTTTGAGTCAAATATGCTGCCCGAGTCAGTATGATCCAATCATCACACAAATTTCCTGATGTTAAGAAATACATGTCTTCAGTACTTGAATATGGAAATTATAAGATTGCGTTCTTATTGGTGACTCGAATCTTAAGCCTTTTTCAAAAGACGGCAAACAGGTGAAAGATTTTCCACAACAAACTTCAACTCGGTTAAGACAAACACTGAAATTCACTGGTGGTAGAACGCTGTGCAGCAACTTGTCCGGGTACGGATCCACCACCTATTCTATTCCTGCCACCATCATAACTATGTCATGATTAACTAGAGGGTTGAGTAGCACTTGCACAATAGGCCTTGGCAAAGACAGCGATCCACCTGTAACATATACGGTGTCTATAGGCTACGGTTGTCTCCCACCATCATAGAAGTCGTGTGCTTTATCGCAGAAAGGTTTCTATGGGATTCGAGGGATATATCCAAGTAAACGGATTTTCTGGTGATAAGAAAAACTATTCACCTATAGACACCAAAGGTGGTAAAGGGTTGCCAACGTCTCCGGTATCTGGTTTCATACTAAACGGTAAACTTACCGGTAACCCTATCTTTCAAATCAGAACACGATAATGAAGATTTCTGGCAGAAGGAATAATAGGTCTACCCCGTGTTGGTCCGGGCTCCTTTGCAGAATAGACCATCTGCCTTTCTTGCCAGGCAGCTCGTAAAAGGCGAGCATAAGCTTATCATCACTAACACCGTGACATCTGACTAGGTGGTAGAGTTTCGCAGCGACTCGCCCGGATTGGTACCACCGCCTTACCTATTCCTGCCGCCATAACGCTAAGACGTGTTCTGGTTCGGAGGGTAAGGTAGCCGGTAAACTTACTTTTGCTCGAGGCCTAACATCCTGACCTCAGGTTGGCAACGCACCATTACCATCTTTGTTGTGTCTAGGCGGCGTGAATTTCTTACCATCAGGAAATCCGTCTGCTTGTTTGCCTTCCTATATAAAAAAAGGATTTTTACCGATACGGGCGAGTCACCGCTTCAACGCCAAATTAATAACCTGTCTAAGGTGAGAAGATCGTAATATTTTAGATCAGTTGCCAGGTAATCACTGTTATTTTTCCATAATTAACAAAAACGTACATTTCATTTTCACATCATTTTTTATGGGTTGGCTGGAAGAAATTTCTGTAGTTAGAGATAAGCTCGCCCTTTGTGCTTTTTTACTGCTCCTGTAGTTTGTATGTTTTTGCTTTTTGTGAGCAATAAATTATTAAATAAATAAAATAAACTTAGCAACAAAACTCTGGAAGGCCTGTGTTAATCTGAAGATAGATTATTAATATTAGTTCTAAGTCGAACATCTAATTATCATTACGATTTTAGTTACAAATAAACCGACACTCACCTCTTACTAACTGCCTCACAGGAAAGCAATTCTTGTATACTTTTAAAGAACCTGGGACTGGCATGAAGAAAAGCAGTCGATGGATCTATCAACTTATTTGCAAAGGTCGATTTACCTTTACGCATTAAGATATTGTTTGAACTCAAGTTTTGTTGGTAAGGTGTTTTGTTAAATATTTCATTAAATAGCCAATGTCGCCGGTGTGATCTACTGGTCCGGTGTAGGACTTGACTTCATAAGGTCCCGGGTTCAATCTCGGGTTGATCAAGAGTAAGAAATGTTATCTTTCAAATTTTCTAATAAAAACAACGTTGCCCAGCGTTGGATATTATGTGCCCGATTGGCAGGCCTGCCACCTATAACATTGTGGGTTTTGTGTCTTCAGTTAACCGTGGGTGCTTTGATTAGACCTCTGAATATTAGTCAGAGGTCTAATTCTTAAAAATTATTTCTAATTTTTAAGAATTAAAATAAATATTTCTTAAAAAAAATTTTTAGTAGTTGCCTAACAACTGACCTAAAGTAGTCCTTAGTAGATAGGTTATTGAAGTAGGCCGTTAGGCGTTCAAATATTTAGAATATTTAGAATATTTGTTTAGAAGTAACGATTGGCCTTGGCGCGCTCTGTTCATCGGGCTGTCACAACTGTCAACTGTCATCTGTCATTATAACCTGTCTAAACATTGTTAACAACTAATAATAAAATTATTAATCAATGATCTTATTAGTATTCACTACTTATATCAAGTCTCTTTGAATACCTTTTTTTGGCATTTACGTATACACATTAGCAAACCTGTTCTGATTATTGAAGTTCGAGAAAAACATAATCTATAAATTTTGTAGGTAAATATTTTTTTTATGTAATAGGTCAGTTGACAAGCACATGGGTCTCTTAATGGTGAGATACAATTGTGGCCTACACACACCGTAGATGTTACAGGTGCGTAGCTGTCCTGCGGCCGCGATGTTTGACCTACTGTGTAGGTCTACTGGCTACCCTACCCTCCTACCCTCAGGACTAGAACATGACCGAGTCATTATGGCGGGTGGAATAGGTAAGGTAATGGATCCCTGCCCGGACAAGTTCCTGTACCTACATCATTCTACCACCAGTGGTCTTGTTGGTACTGTCCTATATTTTAACCTGTGCTCGACTCTTATTAGCTTCCTGGTAGAACGGCAGATGGTCTATTCTAGTCTTCAAACCCGCACTAACTCCGGGAGAATAAAAGGGGATAAGAATACTATCTCCTATTTTAGACAAACTGAGTACTTATTTAGCATCTTGTATATTATTAAATACAATTCAACATTATTGTTAATCCAGAATATTCATATACAACCCATGTACATGAACCTAACAGATTGATCGTTAACGAGTGGCTGCCCCGATTGGCCACGGCGCGCACTGCTCATTGGGCTGTCACAGCTGTCAGAGCTGTCACCTGTCATCTGTCAAAGTAACCTGTCAAAACATCGATATCGGCTAATTGATCAATGATCTTATTCGTGATCACTTGTCATAAACAGCCATGTTTGATATTGTTGCTTAGGGACAAGGTTCTCAAACTTTTTAACTGTTTTAGACATCACTACAACATAGTATAAAACAAAGTCGCTTCCTCTGTCCCTGTGTCCCTTTGTATGCTTAAATCTTTAAAACTACACAACGGATTTTGATGCGGTTTTCTTTAATAGATGAAGTAATTATCGAGGAAGGTTTATATGTATATTTTATAACCGTCGGTCGTGCCGCAAGTAAAATATATAACTTCAAATTAATATAAAAATGTTCAAAAACAAGCCAAAAAACTTCGTGACTGTTTTATATGCTATTGTTAAAAATACATAACCATCTAAACACATTTAATTGAAAATACATCAACATTGAATAAAAGAAGATTACTTATAATAAATATAAAATTTTAATCTACAGTAAATACTTATATATTTTGTGTATATTATGTATAAAAAATTAATATGATACCGGTGAACGTACGTCAAAATTTATTAAATTATGTTCCATGTTATTGGAATTATTTATTCCATGTGTGATTTTTGAAAGATTTGATCTAAATTTCGAAACATATTCAAATCAACCTCTCCTGTTTTGCACAAACATGTAGTACGTCTATAGTAGAAAGACAGACATTAAGATGCGCCCGCTCTGTAGAAGCTCAACTTTGAACATCACTTTGCTTGGAGTCGTCCATAAAAAAACTATTGAAAAGCCACATTGATAACAAAAACAGAAAAAATCGATGTTTTGCATTTGCTTTTAATCTATTTAATTTTGTGGAACGTGTAACAAAATAATCATAAAACTGAAAATTTTCAATAAACCCCGACAAAATCTATCTCAAGAACAAATCGCACTGAAATCGGTTTAGTCATCCCAGACACATGCGCACACACACACACACACACGCACGAACGCACGCACGCACGCACGCACGCACGCACGCACGCACGGACGCACGCACGCACACACACACACACACACACACACACACACAGAGATGTTATCTACACATCGAACTGAAAACACCGTTTTATTCCGTCGCCAGTGATGCAGATGAAAACTTTCAATACATTGGTCGTATATAACAATGACCATAACTGCAAGAATTGGCACTATGGAGTTTTCACTTGTCTTACAATTTATCAGTTGTGGTAATAGCTAATGTGGTTTTCCATAGAATAAGCAAACGGTTTTCATCTTGACGCAGGAGCACAAAATTTGGCACACTTATAGTTTATGTGTAGGAGAAGTGCAGAACGCTAATATTTTTTAATAATAATAATGCTTATAAAGTACATTAAATCAATAAAGAAAAAATTACCTACACTACAATGCATTTGACTCACATAAACAATTATATTGATGATAACGATAAAAGATCACAGATGGCGTACTAAAAAGTTTGGAAACAAAATAGTTGGTCTTAAGAAATGAAGATGGCGTTCTTATCAACAAGATATTAAATAAATTTTAATATCTTGTTGATAAGAACGCCATCTTCATTTCATGGTCGAATTTCGACCAACGGGCAGCCACTAGCATATAATAATTAACATATTCTTACAGATAAGGCCCGATGAAGTTGTAAAACCCACGAGGTTGGTAACACATTAGTAATTTTCAAACAAAAAAAAAACATATTTTTGCACCCTATAACATAATGTCTACACGTTATGACACACAGTTTTTTTATGTTATAACAACCAGGCGGTTCTCCTGATGGTAAGAGACAATCGTCAGCTATGATCGTCAAGGCACCACATAAATTAAGATATGTGGTATCCATAGAGTCTCACGCTTGGAAGTCTACCTGGTACCATGCTTTAGACACGGAACACGACAATGGCAAGCACTGAAATTTTAACATCACCATTTCAACACTGCGTTTATTGATTGATCTTTACTGGTGGTATATATTTATTTCTTTAGGATATTTATAGATACGTACCTTAAATCAATAATAAAACCTAATCTGTACTTACATGCAAATATTCTTTATAATCGATTATTGTACAGGAAACAGAACCCAAAACGAGCGTTGGTAATTTTTTTATTAAAATTTATTGGCTTGTTTGTCACTTTTACAGTAAAAACTACTGAACGGATTTTTACCAAATCAGTAGTAGGTTATAGTCGGAGTCAACACGTAGGATACCTTTTGCTGCGGGAAAATTTTTCATTCCCATCACTAAGCACAAAAAGTAACTTTAACAGGTACCTATACGGAGCGAGCAACATCTATCACATACTAAAGAACTGAAAAGTTATATAGCCCTTCTTCAGGAACCCGTTTAGATATCAGAATCCTTTTCCGAAATCTTATCTATTTCTGCGATCGTACTTAGCCACACCGAAAACACGAATAAACTTTCGAGTAGACGCTTAATGTTCATGCTAGCTGATAGTTTCAAACCCACTGACCAGTGACCACTACCTATCAGTAAAACGTAACCACTTATCTACAACGGCTTTTAAGAAATATTACCATTCTGACACAATAATTAAGTACAATTATAAAATGGCCAAAAACGGCTGGTAATAAGATTTAATTAAGAAATAAAAAAGATTCCATGTCAACCAAAAAAGTTGGCAAGAAAGAGAAAGAAATACACATTTATTTATGAAAGAAAGGGATCAAATTCGCCCGTGAGGTCATAAGTGCAAGTGTGCGAAAGGGGTGCCGACTGTAAAAACAATAGGTAAGAAGGAGATGGATATACTAAAGGGTAAAAATGTAAGAATATAGATTAGCAAAGCAGATGTGCCAATTTCAGGGAAGCGAAATCTTACGAATGTAGAGGAAATGGAAAGCGACTTTAAAAAATATTCTATATTGTGTTTGCGTTTATGTATGTAGAGTTATTAAATATATTTTCACGTCTTTTAGGAAAACATCAGCATTGCCATTAAATGGTGACGATGAAATTTACAATTTATTATTTTTTTACAACAAACATTTTAGGTAGGTACCGATTTACAAAAAAATAAGTAAAATAGTATTTACTAAATTATATGTTAAATCAATTATTAAAACCGTTACTTCTAAGACTTTTGTAATGGAATATAGTAGTTATGTATTTGACATTTTTTTCATAAGATTTCCTTAGATATGTTCAGAAAGATTCAGAGAGATTCAGAAGATATGATCTGTCCATTTCCTACATCTTTTAGCTTTATAAGGTAAGGTATGCAATACATACTATGTGTTTAATAAATTAACATACAACTTAACTCGAAACTAAAATAAAATACAGTTATAGTATAACCTAAACAAGTAGTTAACAATTACAAAAATTACTAACTTTTTTGTTTCTAAAAATGAATTAGGTTTAAATATTAAGTTTTCTTAGCCTGATAACAACTCAACTTTGGATTAGTGAGATTGAAGGACTATCTATCTGCACTAACACTAGAGTTACAAACCAATGAAACCACAAACATTACTCAAAAAGAGTAACATTATACTATGGATTAATTAACTATCCTTCCCACAAACCCTTAATTCAACCAATCGTCTCTTACTGTTCAACCATGTTAAATTACACATATTATTACTTACAAACACAATTTCTCACATAAATACTCGTACGGATATTGATAAGTCTATTTTATATTTCTTAAGCAATCGATGTACGGAACCGACATGTCACAGAACACGGTTAATATACATTTCAAATATCTAAATTAACTAACGGCTTTACGAAATTTACATAATCTTTGACAGCAATACCAGAAGCAGGAGAGAGATCGTTAGTTGGCTTAGCAATAAGTGTAAGTGAGACCAAAATCTCCGATACTTTCGGACCACCCAAGTTGAAGCGCGGTATTTGTACTATGCCTTTTGATTGCGTATTGTTAGTCTTGATCGTTTGGTTTTTTATTTTTCGCAAGAACTTTTTTTATCTTAATTAAGACCGATCAGAGGCTATTAAGAGATCTAGACTTTTCTTTTTAAAACAGACTATTTTGAATAACCAACTTGATGCTATAGGAGATATTTAATGTTTGTCTTTTAGTATCTTAATGAAAATTATTTTTGAAGTGAAAACTTCTTTAGCAGCGTTGCGTACTTTTTTCTGGATGGACAAAAACTTCTATACTCGCATCAGGACACGTGACCTGAAATTTCGTAAGACGTCGCAGGACGCTTGCGTGAATGTTCGTGTTGTCATGTTCGTGTACGATAGCGCAATAAATGAATATTGTATTTAACCTTATAAATGATAATACTTTCATATTGATAATTAAAGCAATTTGTGCAAATTCATTCCGTTACTATTCCAAAATATCCAAAATGCACAACGTTAATATTCAAGTTTTCACTTCTGCCGGCATTCCCGGATTACAACCTGTCGTTTTTTTTCTCGCAAAGCTATTGAACTCTATTGCTCTACGTTTTACTTGTACTTAACGTATGTCATTGAAATGTGATAAAAATATTTTAAAGTGAAAAAATTACAAATTAAACGTCAAAAAACTAATAAGAGAACTTTAAACTGTTTCTAATGATCGTTACTAAACGGCAAGAATACTTATTACCTAACACGAAATAGATCGGCTTTCAAATTGGTTTTTAAGAGGCTGCAGGATCTAGTTAGTTACTTTATTTTTGCATTGTGATATACTTATATTATTTATTACCGTTACATTTGTTTCTAGATTTGTGTTTTTGTTGTAAGTGTAAAATCCTTTATTTTATTATAACTTTCAGCATCTCAGATATGCAAAGATTCACAAGTGTGTAGTTTTGGGAAAATTAAAAAAAAACACTTTGGCGACAGGAATAGGTAAGGCGATGTTACCAATCAATCAGAGCGATTCGTTGCGAAACTCTACCACCCAGTCAGATGTCACGGTGTTAGTGACGGCAAAGCCCGTACTCGCCTTTTACAAGCTACCTGACAGGAAGGCAAATAGTCTATTCTGCAAAGAAGCCCGAACCAACACGGGGATAACAATAAATACTTACCTATCTACATACTCGGAAGAAGTATCAAAACTGCTTCGACGTCAAGTATCAAAAAGTTTAATACGCTTTAAATACGTAATCACGGTGCTTTAAAGTTTAAACCAATGTTCTGAACTCTTATCTTGTTCATATTTACTTATTGAAAAGTATCAAAACCACTCGGGCATCAAGTATCAAAGCGTTTAAGTTGCATTAAGTAGGTAATATTGGATCTTTGCACCAGACTTGGAGTTATGATTTTATCACACGTGTACGTAATACGTATTATATTGTATTGAAAGTATCAAGACCCTTTTATGTCTAGTAATTTTTGAAGTAAATAATAATGTAATACAAGTTACTGCCGGCGGCTTCGTCCATGCAACAGTAAACCGTAACTTACTTCAATTACAGATGTCTCCTCTTTTATTTCAATTAAAATTTCCAACAAATTGCAATCACTAATACATAGAATTAAGTTATCAATATCAATTTATATTATTATTATTTATTTGTTATAAATTTACATACGTACATATTTCATACCTACATATTTAGTCTCTGTTAGCCTAAAGGTTGACTGGGAGAGAATGCATTTAGCATTAACTTCGCCTTTTGTACTCACATTGTTTATTTGTTTACAATAAAGTTTAAATAAATAAATAAATTTGTAGAATAGTGATATCTGAACATAAAATACGTTTAAAATAATAGGTGCAGGTGACTAAAAATGGGTAGCAGATGACAATTCTAACAAGTTTAGAATTTTTGATTCACGCTAACACTATTTAACCGACCGTTGCGAAATTTGGCAGGTAGGAATTTATGTTCCGCGAAAGGCTGTAAATTTGGCAATAATCAATTTTTTTTTCGTACTGTGTAAAGAAAAAAAGAAAGAAAGTATCTGCACAGAAATAAATCTTTAAAGAAAATATACTCCCTAAGAGGTAGACAGAGGCACAACTAAGGCACCCACGACTAGCCGAACACACCAAGTCCCATAATGTGATAGGCGGGAAGCCTAACGCAATCCGGGCACATTTCCAATCCAGAGCAACGTCATTTTTATTTGAAAATTGAAAATACATATTTTCAACCCGACCCGGAGATGAACACCCAGGGCCTGAAGAAGTCAAGTCCGATGCTGGACCGCTAGACCACAGAGGCGATCGTATATTTGCTTTACAAATTATCCAGTTTTTTTTCCAAGTCCAACTAGTAAGTTTTGTAATTCAGAAATTACAAACATAACAACCAACATTACAGACATAAAACAATAAAAAGCTTGATATCCGGAATGAAGTGAAACAATTGAACGTACATCTTACATATACACATATATATATATATATATATATCTTCACGTGTGAGGTAGACAAAGAGTATGGTCACATTCATCGAGTTATTTATTATCAGATCCTTCTTACATAGGTATTTAAATATTTAATAATTATTCAGGACAGCAGTAAAAGGTATGAACATTTAAAAATCATGACTCACATGACTTTTTACATTTTTTTTCTAAATACAAAAATGAACATACTTCTTACTTTTTTTTTGTTAATTTAATCCTGTAGTAATCATATATCATGCTTATGATACGTCGTATAATTGTTAAACAACGCTACCAGTTAAAGTACTATACTAATTAATAATTCAACTGTAATTACTTTCCGACACTGGTTTCTTTGAAGAATATTGGACAACTGCTTTTCCACTAAGAAACTCGTAAGAGGCGAGTGACCATGTCTAGCTTACCATCCAGTTTTGTTCATATCCATTATCCAAGCAACACCACACCTGAATAATGGACTTATGCCACCTCCTTACCTATTTCCAACACAGCGTCCTAATAAAACTTACTTTACAACCTTAAGTTGGCAACTCGAGATTACTAACTTCGGTATCAACAAGCTATGTGTATTTTAACTAAAAAGAAGTTCTTTTCAATCCTATTGCAATACAAGAAAAAAACTATCCATTACTTTTTTCTATATTTGTCTATAACTACTAATTAGCGATCTACCTATATTATCTTTAACTGAGACTGACGTTTATATCCGACTTCTATCTCCAATTTTAATCAAACGAAAAATTTATTTCTTAGTTTTCTATTTTTTCTAAGTTTGGAGGACTTCAAATACTGACACTTCAAAGTATTATGACTTTCAAGTTTCAGTATTTGAATTTCAAATTGGTCCAATAGTTTCCTACACTGACATACTGAAGATTTTCCTGGGTCACATTTTTTTTATGATATTGGTAGGCAAACAAGCAGACGGATTTCCTGATGGTAAGAAATTCACGCCGCCTAGAGACACCAAAGGTGGTAATGGTGAGTTGCCAACCTGAGGCCGGGATGTCAGACCTCGAGCAAAAGTAGGTTTACCGGCTACCTTACCCTCCGAACCGGAACACGTCATGACGTTATGGCGGCAGGAATAGGTATGGCGGTGGTACCAATCCGGGCGAGTCTCTGTCAAACTCTACCACCTAGACGGATGTCACGGTGTTAGTGATGGTAAGCCTATGCTCGCCTTTTACGAGTTGCCTGGCAAGAAAGGCAGAGGGTCTAGTCTACAAAGGAGCCCGGACCAACACGGGGAAAAATCACAAACCGCCCAGTACCCTATCTCAAATATTTTTCTATCTACTAATGATTGTAACTATAGTTCTTTTATTGTTTTCGTAATTTAAAAAAAAGTAGTGAAGTTAGTTCGAACAGATGATAGAATTCAATGTCTTTAGACTAAAACCAATCAAATACAAGATCTTTTGTTTTTTTTACTCAGATACGTAAAGGAGAGTATGTGTGCCTCCCTATGTATAGCCTAGGTGGTAGGTATTTATTAGAAATTACTTTCCTGTAAGTATTAATGTTTAGTTATAATAGTTAATAGTGATAGTAGCTTAAATAAACATTTGATTAAAGTTTCCCATAACTGCAGTTCGATGTAGTCCAGTGTTTTTGCTGTATTTTTATCATTAAATTTTGAAACTATCACTCAGTCGTCAAGTACCAAAGTGCTTAGTCGCAATACACCAGGCAGTAATAGCAAAGGTTTGCGCCAATAACTTTTTTTGATCAAAACGATTGTAGCTCAGTACTGGAGACTAGGATAGCGACATACGTGCGTTAATTGCTTTTTAATAGAAAAGCAAACAAGAGCAGAAATAAAAAATATCTTTGCCGACAGACACCAAAGACGTAAATGGAGAATTAAGTCAAGTTTACTTAACAAGCATGCGACAACGGATGGTACTATTGCTTTGTCTGCAAACATAGACAGGAAGTTAGATCAGTGTAAATGGTATGTAAATTTCATTGAAATCGGTTAAGTTGTTTAGGAGTCCATCAGGGACAAACACCTTGAAGCTTTACGCTTTTCTTACGAAACATTTAAGTTTTGCACTTTCCTTAATTACGAGATAAATGTTTATTAATATAAAATTATTTTTAAACAAAAAAGAAAACCGCCTTCAAAAACTCTCTAGAACTAAAAATGATGAAATAATTTGTTATAATGTGTACAAACTATATCCTACCCAAAAATATTTACAAGACCACAACAAAACATATCGACGAAACTAACCTATGAATAAGTACTTATTTTAATTACTTACCTACCTTAATTGATACTCTTCTAATACCTAACTAATATTATACCTAATACCTACACAATTTCTTATTTTTTATGTAGCACTTGAAGTCGGTGCCTCCATTCATCCATGCCTTCAATCATTTTAGTTTCAAAATTACTCAAAGTTAGATCGCGGTATCGTTGTGTTTTACTAAAAACTATATAAGGATAAAGCTTTATAAACGTGTTTTCTGTCGGTCTGTTAGTTGCATAGTCAGTCGTTGTTACTTGTTATTGCGTTGTTTTGATATCATCTGAAATTTCCGTTTACTTAATATACCTAAGTATAGTGTTTAGGATTTAACTTGTCGGGACTCGGGTTCCATTCATTTTATAATTATTCTAATTGTAGGTTTATAAGTTTAGTTACCTACGTAGGTCGTACGTAATTGTTTGTGGTTGGATTGATTAGTATTTAGTTTTTAAGGCACCGACTTCAAGTGCTACATAAAAAATAAGAAATTGTGTAGGTATTAGGTATAATATTAGTTAGGTATTAGAAGAGTATCAATTAAGGTAGGTAAGTAATTAAAATAAGTATTTATTCATAGGTTAGTTTCGTCGATATGTTTTGTTGTGGTCTTGTAAATAATTTGGGTAAGATATAGTTTGTACACATAATATTATAACAAATTATTTCATCCTTTTTAGTTCTAGAGAGTTTTTGAAGGCGGTTTTCTTTTTTGTTTAAAAATAATTTTATTTCTTGCTTTTTAGTTGTACAATTACAATATGCTAATTAGGTTCGTGGATAAAGCAGGTTTTAGGTAAATAATGGGAAGGCCATCTGTACATGCATCACACATGAGAAAGCGTTGAGCACAAGCGCCTGAAAGTATAAAAATGAGCGCCTGAGCCGCAATACGGACGCTGAGAACGGAATAAAACACAACGCCTTAGAGAGTGGTCCAAAGACCGTGAAAAACGGCTTAAGAAGCGTAATTACGTATAAAGAAATTTGTCGAAAGAGACTGTAGAACAACGACAACGTCAGTTGTCTTTTATTAATGACAGGCTATCGAATGAAACGCCTGAGCAGCGTCAAAATCGATTGTCTCGTATTTACTACTGACTCCAAGCTGTTGACAAAACCCCACGATGAACGAGCCTTAGCAGAAATGCTACGTTTAAGAAATCTTATTTCCGTGGAAGAAGAAATCTAATACTCGTTCATCGTTGGGTATATTTTTATTTATGTATGTTTAAGTTTTGACTCTGCACAGAGAGAGAGCACTACTTGGATTATACTACAATTTAAGCACTACTAACATTTTTCAAAGTCAAAAGAAACTCTAAGCTTGCCCATTTTTTTTAATAGTTTCCTCGATTTCTCCAGAATCCCTTCATCAGATCCTAACTTCCTTGCCATGACACTACGCTTTCAAACAAATAAGAATTATCCAAATCGGACAAGCTGTTTTCGAGTAATCGCTGAAAATGTTCATCATTAGGGATGCTCTTCATCATCAGCTCATCATCATAAAATCACAATTTTTATACGTAACATCCCTCTAAATTGATAAAAAGTCAAGAAAAACTCTATGCTTCCATACATTTTTTCAGGAATGTCCTCGATTTCACCAGGATGACATCATCAGATCCTGACTTCCTTACCATGAGACTACCTGTAAGGTACACCTTTCCAAACAAAATAGAACTGTGCAAATCAGACCAGCCGTTTTAGAATAATCGCTGAAAATGTCCTTCAGTAGGGATGCTCTCCATCATCAGCGCATCATCATAAAATTACAATTTTTATAGGTAAAATCCCTCTCAATTGATATAAAGTCAAGAAAAACTCTGTGCTTCCATACATTTTTTCAGGAATGCCCTCGATTTCACCAGGATGCCATCATCAGATCCTGACTTCCTTACCATGAGACTACCTGTGAGGTACACCTTTCTAAACAAAAAAAGAACTGCCCAAATCAGACCAGCCGTTTTAGAGTAATCCCTGAAAATGTCCTTCAGTAGGGATGCTCTCCATCATCAGCGCATCATCATAAAATTACGATTTTTATAGGTAAAATCCCTCTCAATTGATAAAAAGTCAAGAAAAACTCTGTGCTTCCATACATTTTTTCAGGAATGCCCTCGATTTCACCAGGATGCCATCAGCAGATCCTGAGTTCCTCCCTATGGGACCACCTGTGAAGTTAACTCTTTCAAATAAAAAAAGAATTTTGCAAATTAGTCCAGCCGTTTAGAAATTATCGCTGAACATACATAAAAAAAAATATCGCTACGAATTGATAACCTCCTCCTTTTTTGAAGTCGCTTAAAAAAAATAAGCAGGAATTTTCTAACCACCGTATAGCGCTAGAAAGCAGGTGTATTAAAATGTTTTAAGATTAATGAAAGTTATGCACTATAAAATATAAAATTAATTTACTGTTAGCACAGCACAGCCCAAAATTAATAAGAAGTTAAACATATAAAATTATGAATTATTCAGTCGTTCAACTGGAAAAGAATCGTCAACGAAAGACGAAGTTTTCGGTTTTAATGCCTATGTAAGTATGTAAAACTAAAGTTTTTGTTTTAATAAATAAAAATTCTTAATAATTTTCTGACTAAAGTCTTTATAAAGTATTACATTATAAATTCTTTTTTTGTTCTTAAACACCATATTTAAACCCTCGTTGTCGCACCCAATATGCTCCCGTGTATTTTCACTGTTGGTTTAACGCCTTTAGTGGTTTATACTCAAGATACGAGTACAATTTGATTGATGTCCAAAGTGTTTTTATCTAATTGACCAAACTCGTTAGTATTCGACAATTTTAAGTTTACATTTGAGCTTTGTGTGGGAAACTTCAAACAATTATTGATTTGAGAGGATCTTAAGTGATTTTGAATTTGGAACCATTCATGATTGCTTCCGGTTTAAGCATATAAAAACCGTTTATTTTTCTTCCATGTCGGGTTTTTGGGGTTCCATATCTGAACGTAAATATAATGGCGCCGTTAAAGAAAGAACAACAAGACTATAATATAGTAATGAGAATTTAGAAATAATTGTATGAAAGTGGACTTAGTGTTGCTTGACATGGATTAACCTAGAATAATGATGGTGAAATATAATCTAAGCGCTAAGCCTCCCTAGCTGTAGGTACCTTGTTCTTGTAGATATTTAAATTTACACAAAGATATAACAATAAATATTTAAAGCTAACGAAAATTTTATTTGACGTCAGTGGCAAATCATGGGAAATCAGTAGAAAGGTCTTTGGTCCCTTTTTTTTTGACCGCCTCGTTGGTCGAGTGGCTAGCGTACTCGCCTAACTACATCGACCAACCGCGAGGCTCGGGTTCGATTCCCGACGGGGGCAGGCATTTCTGCGGCAAACATTTAGATGTCTGCATTTCCGGGTCTGGGTGTTTATTAAATTTATTCTGGCATCTATTTAAGTATTTCTATGTAGTAGTATCGTTGACTAACACCCATAACACAAGCATATAATTTGCTTACTTTGGGGTTAGATTCAATTTGTGTGATTTGTCCAGGGGTATTTATTTATTTATACAAATGCATTAAATGACGGAAGAGTGTGTGTGGGAGTGTCATTATGCGTGTGGATGTAAGTATGTGTGTGTGCGTGTCTCTCCCTCTCTCTCTCTGTATGTGCATTCGCGTGTGTGTGTTTGTGTCTCTGTCTGTTGCGTCACAACTTTTGAACCGATAGACTGATTTTGATACGGTTTGTTTTATTTGAAAGCTAACGTAGTCGAAATGGTTTTAAACTTCATTTAATTTAAATTTTGTTCGGAGTTAATTGAGTTTTTAATTTTTGGATTATTCATCAAAGATTTATAACATTAGGCAATGTTGTAGGTTGAACGTGTTCAAGAATATTAGGTGAAGGAATGTAACAACCACTTCTAAGGTATCTCTCATAGCTCTCCCAGTGTGATACCAATGTCTTACGTATTCTTTTCATCATGTACCTATCGTAGTTCTCTATCTTTTTGAAGTCTCATTTTCAAGAGTAAAGAATAAAATCAACTTACTGGTAAGCAAAGGCGTGGGTGTGACTGACTTAAATAGATTAAGTTTGAAAGGATCATAAGGAAAGTGATGACCCCATCGCCATCTAGCGATCCAGTAATTTCGATTTTTTATGACATTGAAGACAACTGTCTTTGTCAAGTCCCAATTTCGAGGGTAAAGAATAAAATCAGCTTATTGATTAGCACACCCATAACGTCTTCTTCGTCTATGGCAAAAAAAAACATGTTTAACATATAAAAAAAAATCTATTGGTCATCGCAACACCGCTGATTGGTTGGACCAATTTGGTTTTTTAGTAAGTTAGTGTTGTCAGAAGAAGGTTCGAAACATATATATAATTGGAAAAAAATCTGTCGGTTCAGCTAGTAAATACAAGAAATAAAAAAATCCAATTACCTAAAGAGGTTAATATATAATTTGTATATATCTATTAATCTTAATTAAAAGATTCACGAAGAATTTCCGAAAATTTATATTATCTGCAATCAAAGATAGACCGACTAAAGTTTTTTTGATAAGGTATTTTTGTTAAATTAATAAAAAAATACAGTGGTTGCCCTGAAACTAATTTCTAATAGCCTTACCTCTTACCTTAGATAGGGTATTATTGAAAATCGTTACTAAGTGTAGAGATGTAACAAAATTTTCGACCGTTGGTGAAGAAATCTAATAATTGCCGGTTTTTTTGGATTACTCTATCCGAGCAGTTTCACTCTTCACTTGACAATAAATAACACTTTGTTTTCAAAATTGGTAAATCCGCTCCCGTGCATTGCGATGGGGAATAGAGATATGTATGAAATTAGGCGTTGCCAGATTTGTTCAGACATAGGGATGAAATTAGTGAATGTCACATTTCGTCTCTTATCTCCTCACAAAAAAAAAACTACCATCACTCAGTTGCAACGTGAAAGAAGCTGAAACAACATGGATTCGCATTTATTATGGTAGTTTACGGTAGACAGGGTTAAAACTGTTAACATTTTAAAATTGTTTGTAAGTTATAATTCAAATTGTAATAAGAATAAAACTATTTGTTGAATAAATATTTAAACATTGTGTATATAACTAAATAATCAGTTTTTAAAAATATTTAAATATTTGCACACCACAATGTGGTAGAATATGTTGGAAAGCTTAAATAATTTTGTAACAACTTCAACACACATATTCCTTTAAATAAATATATTTTCTTTTCTTTATATTAGTGTTTTTGCTATGAGAGATTAGGGAACAATCACATGGGTCTCCTAGTAAGAGCCAACCATCGCCTATGTACACCATAAAAAAGGTAAGTCGCTGTCAAGTGCGTGGGATGTTAGGTCCAATTTACAAGTCTACCGGCTACCCTACTCTCCGGACCGGAACATGACACTATGATTATGGCATCAAACCAGTGCCGGATTTATCTTTTTTATGAGTGTAGGCCACTATATTTCTGCCGCCCCATGTACACACCTTTACGCCCCTATGACCCTGCCGCCCTTAAGCCGCGGCCTATACGGCCTATTTATAAATCTAGGACTGCATCAGGCTGTGGATCCCAACCCTGGCAAGCTGTTGTACAACACTCTACCACCATTAATGGTGTCGTTGGTAGTGACCTATTTAACTTGTGCTCGCCTTTTACGTGTTGCCTAGTGGGAAAGCAGATGTTTCTACTCAGCAGTCCCGGACCAAAACGGAACATACTGTAAGTAAAATAGGCGAGCACTAACGTAACAGCAGCAGGAACAATCTAGTAACACTATAAACTCTAGCCAAATATATCTCTAATTGCACACGAAACCGGTACGCTATAATACGTACATATAATTATTCTATATGTTCGTTTATTTCTCGACAACTTCGCTAAACCATTACAGTTATTAATAATTCCTCTTATTGCACCCGTGTCTTAATATGGACATACCTACCATTATATAATTTAAATATGTATTATAAAAAAAGTATCTTCGCGCCCATATCCCCGAAGAGGTAGACAGAGGTACAACCAGTCACCCACGACTAGCCGAGATTGGATATATGCCACCTATCACATTGTGGGACTTAGCGTCTTCGGCTAGTCGTGGGTGCCCTAGTTGTGCCTCTGCCTACCTCTTCGGGAATATGAGCATAAAAATACTTTTTTATGTTTACTTTCAAAATTAATTTCATTTAATTTGAATGTTAATTTAGCAATTCATTGCTTTTATTTCAATAATTTTCAAATTAAGTAGTACCACAATTTTCACATTGTAGTTTAAATAAAATAAAGTTTTCCTCATCATTTAAGTCGTAAATAAAATGCAAGATTGAGACATAAATTTAATTTAAACTACGTTGTTCCATTCGGCTAAGCCTCTAAAATGTACAGCCATTTATGAATAAATTATACGTACTAAATGATATTAAATAACAAATTCAACTCTGAAAATACGTAACTTGTTATATACTTAAATAAAATATGTTAATAATTTGTAATGATAATGGTAATTAAAATAGTTTTATTTAATTTTAATTAACTTTATTTGTAGGGTAAGTGTTAAAACGTTGTTACCAAGTACTTAATAAAAGATATTTTACCACATTGTGTCTAAGCAAATATATTTTTTAAGTTTAATTTTTTATGTATATATGTAGTACAGTTTGATTAAGTTTTGTTTATTTACCGTGACAAACCAGCGATATTCAAACTAGTAATTCAACAAAAGAAACAAAAGAAGCTCCTAGCAATGAGAATTAATTTTAAATAACTATATGTAATAAAGCTTTATATATTGTAATTAATGTTTGTAACAATATTTTTACATTTAATTACGTATTTACGTTTATTAGCGATCGAAATAAAAACCCCTATCTTTAATTGATCTTCTACTATCTCGTTGCTAAATTTATAAAATTGAGAATTTAAATAATTTAAATTTATTCAAATTTTATAGAAGGTATGTCCACATAATGAGTACGGTAACCCCTCATCTTCGTGTGTGGTCCGCCGGTATAACCAGATATATTGTAGCGTCGGAGTTTATGTGTGTTTCCGCGGATATCGATATGGTAACGTCTTTCATCACTAAATGATAATGATATAAAATTACATCATTCATCATCATCTCATAAAAATCGTTTATTATCTCTTTAATGTATTTATTTTTCTTTAGTTATATTTTATGTGGTATGGAGGGAGATGAATTTCCAGATGGCAACAAATAGGCAATAGGCAACGCGACCTACCGACACCAAAGATAATGATGGTGATGTTACCATGTAACGTTGGTTTTAGTTTCGATTCGAAATCGTGAAGATTGAATTGTCAAAGTGGTTTTTAAAAGTTTCCTATGTCAGTTGTTTATTTGACAGTTCGTCCTTTTGTCGAGATTCAACTTTCAAGTCAACAACGCGAAAACTTCATGCTATAGGGGTTTCAGACATTGACATTGTTAGAAAGAGTCCTAAGTTCCGATTTTTATGTCCACCCATTTTATTTATTCTGTTTTGGAGATTGGAATATTTTTTTATAATTTGTAAGACTCTTTTTGTACTGGAGTGGATTGAAACACTTAATACGTATGGTATTTCCCTGACGATGCTCTACCAATTGAGCTACTAAGAAATCAGACCATACATTCTATACATAACTACAGTTTATATATTATTTTGAAATTCCTACAAACTGAATTTGTGAAAATGTTTTCGGAGTATAAAAGTGTTAACATAAAATAATATAGAATATAATTGAAAATAGGGATTATTATAGAATGAGAATATCCTTCATATTCCTTCAGCAGTGAACTCATTTGATGGTAGGTATTACTAGGGATTAGTAAATATAATATTGTCTTTGCAGAATGTGTAACTATGGGACATCACTACATAGTATGAAACAAAGTCGCTTCCAATGTCCCTATGTCCTTTTGTATGCTTTAATCTTTAAAACTACGCAACGGATTTTGATGCAGTTCTTTTAATAGATAAAGTGATTGAAGAGAAAGGTTTGTATGTATAATATTTTATAACCGTGCGAAGTCAGGGCGGGCCGCTAGTAAATCATAATCGACGTAACTTTAATACCCATAGGACCTAATTTCTGCCAAGTCTACTTCATCATCAGCTTCGCAGATCTTGGGTTTACGTTTCTTCAGCCCCTTTTTTTTCTTTTTTGAAAGAAATATAAACTATTGTTTATACAAAACCTACCACCTACGGGATGTTCAAAGAAAACTGAAACAATTTACCCGTTTATCACTTATCAGAGCCGATGTTTACCAATCGCTCCCGATGTTGACCGAAAACTCCCGATATTTGATAATCATGATGGACGTAAATCGAACATCTAATATTGATTTTTTGATTTTATAGATCATTAGGGTCGTTTTGTAACAACAGCTAAAATATAGCTAAGACGTTTCTAAGTATACTCACTCTAAGCAACTAATTGTTTTTGTCATGCATATTGAAATGCAAATAAAATAAACTGAAATCCGTCAATATGTAACCAAGGTAGCCAAGGTAAATCCACTTTACTTCTAGAAATCTAGAAGTAAGGTGGATTTACCTTGGCTACCTAAAATATTAAGAGGGCATTGCCAATCCGAGGCTGAAAAGATTAGACTCTTGCTTCAGTAAATTTATTCTTTAATAATTAAAAAAATTAAATAAAATATAATTCTAAAAATATGACGCGACAGACACACACAAAGAGAGAGAATCACCGATACGTTATATTTATAATACCACTCTATTTCCATCGGCAACTTATTTTTATACATTTCCACAAATTGCACAAATAAATTTGAAATAATGAATACCACATGCTATAAAAATATTATAGCTTCACCTGTTACTAAACCTTATCATCTTAAAGTGCTCTCAAGTATTCTAACAACATATATAAATTTCACCCACAAAATCTATTTTTCCTTTCATTCATTAAGAATCGACTGCAAAGTTAAGTTTGTCGGTTAAGTACACAAGTCAGTAGGTCAAATGTTTGTATGAGTAATGTTCTACATTGTAAGGGTAGTTAGGGTTGTTAGTCTGTTTGCTGTTAGGTTGTTTGGTGAGGAGATGTAATAGATAAGACTTACAAGAAGTCACGAAAGTTTGACTGACTTAGGCTTGTTTGAGTTTTCATTAAAAATCTCATTTCCTTGTGTTGGTGCCTCTTTACCCGGTATTGGTCTCGGCCTCTTAGAAGAATAACTACTTTCCTAAAAAGCCGTAAAATGGAACCATCAGTTAGTATGCTACTATTACCGTGACCGACATTAGTTGGTAAAGTTATGATGACAGAAATGAGTAAGATGTTACTATCAAGTCGGGTATGCTGATGCAAACGACTACCACCTAGTAATATATACAGAAAAAAAGTTATTTGAGCGGTGGGTAGCTACCAACAGCGAGGCCGACGGGGCTAGACATTTACATGATAAAAATCTAGATGTCTGCACTTCTGAGTCTTGGTATGTTTATAATATTCATTCAGATAATTACTTAAGTAATTTCATATATTAGTATCGTTGACTAACACCCATAACATATGTAGGTATATAATTTGCCTAATTTGGTGTTAGATTCAATGTGTACGATAATATGAAGAAGTTATTACAAAATACTAGCCAACAATTATAACGCCAGTGCTTGGTATTGTGGTGTTCCGTGGTGGAGAGTAGGGTATCTGGTAGAATTTTAAACATAGCCCTTTTTTTCTAAACAACCTCTATAATTCTCAAGATAAAAAAATTATGCAGGATGCACCCGCAATATCTACCATAACTAAAGCACATTCATGAAGAACCGCCTACATGTTCACTTAAACAATATGAAAAATCAATGGGTTGCGCTCCAAGAGTACTGGAAGAAGCGAAAACTTGAACATATACCTTGTGCTTTTTAATGTTTTGGAACAGTTAAGTAAAAATTTGCACGAATACCTTTAACTATCAGTATGAAAACGCTATAATTTTTGTGGTCAAGCTACCTCAGAGCTCGGCCGGTCTATTCCGTCATATACCGTCTGGTGAAACGAGAATCACACTATGAAATGTGGCGACAACATACAGTTGTTTTACTCTCCCTCTGTATTACAAATTTTCAATCTGGACACGTGTTCGGACGCGCATTTACCATTTTACCCATTACAAAAACTGCAGAATGTTGCAAAGAAAATTTTACTTCAAAAACTATTTCATTAAGAAAAATAGTCGATAGATGTTAATGCTAAGAGTATTGCGCCTGAATGTCAGTAAGTAAGATCAGTAATTAATATTCTAATAATAAGTAAACTCTCATAACTTCAGCGACGAGAGATTTATGGGACTCTTGTCATCGACATGCATTAATAATTCACTAGCTTAGCACGCCACTGTGCTTGCACACTACAGTTCGCATAAAAATATTAACTGACATTAAAATAGGTGGAGATTTTTTTACAAGAAATTCCCGTCGCCTAGAGACACCATAGGTGCGTTGCCAACCATAGGCCGGGATGTGAGCCTCGAGCAAAAGTAAGTTTATCGGCTACCTTATCCGGACGGAACACGTCAACGGCAATTATGGTGGCAGGAATAGGTAAGGCGGTGGTACCAATCCGGGCGAATCGCTGCGAGACTTTACTACTCAGTCAGATGTCACGGTGTTAGTGACGGTAAACCTATGCTCGTTTTCACGAGCTGCCAGACAGGACGCAGGTCTATTCTGCAAAGGTGCCCGGACCAGATCCTTCTTTTTGTATATAAGTTACTCGATTCCTCCGTCATTTGAGAACTGATTTAAAGGATAATTTTTAAAATTGAAACAGCATATATCCGAGGTATCTTGAATTCATGCCGACATTTTATATACCTACTCACGGCAAGTCAGTCAAGGGTCAGGGTTGTCAAATAAT